>SKCR01044766.1:0-46289 GCA_019454045.1 Zanthoxylum bungeanum
ATTAATATCATTCTCAACATTTACTCATATCCATTCTATATACTCTATTAGTTTATACCCAAAATTTAACAAATTGGGGGTTTCCCACAATCACCATTTCTTGACACAATAATCACTCATTCATCATCACATTCAAGTCATCAACATACTATAATCATCAAAACATCAAAACTCAATATGGAACAATTTGGGTCAAGATTATTTTCTTACCTTGAATCATATTCCTCCTTCACAACTAGAGCTTTCAAGCTCTCTTTTATCTTCCTAGACTTGATTTGGGTTGAAATCTTCCATTTATTTCTAGTTTCTTCTTCTTATTCTTCTCTTATTCTCTTCCACATTTTTCTTTCTTATTCTTTCTTCCAAAATTATGGTTTTGCAAATAATATCCTTATTTATATAGTGGGGACCCATTTGACTAATTTTGTAACATTTTAGTTTGAAAAAAAATTAGAAATTTTGAGAGAAATGTGGAGTTTTCTAGATGGGTCCGGATTTACTATTCATCCAAAATTTTAGCTCTGATTTTTGACCAATTTCTGTTACGAATCTGAAAAAATATTCAACGCAAAAGCTGTAGGCCTTGGTCTTAGCTTTCCGACGATATAAAATTCATAAATATCAGAGTTTGTATGAGAAGGTTATGCCTCAAATACCACAGGCTGTCTGGAATGGAACATCATATAATTTCGTATCGGAATGTATTTGTATCCCAACATAATTTATATTATGTTACCTTCGTCCCATAATGTAACAGTGCTATAATGTAACAGTAGTAGAGACTACCGGTCGTTACAGATTCTTTCCCCTTTAAATAGGATTCGTCCTCTAATCATCTTTAAACTTAGGATATTACCAAAGGTTATATAGTCCATGGGTTCTTTCTAATCCATCAGCTTAAACTGAATTTATACTCGTAACCATCTTTATTTCCATATGCTAGGACTCTTACTTTAGTGTTCATTTTTCTAATAAATACGCCTTAGTCTTTCTCTTATCTTAACTTCTGTTTCATACTTTATGCTTCTTAAATTCTTGATCAATAGGGGACTTCTCGTCCCATTTTTCATAAAATTTATGATGATTACCTTACAATACGACTATGCTACAACTCTTATGGTGCATCAAAGAAGTCTCATTCCTAGATATTTCGTTATACTCTACTTACTCCAGCTCATTACCCTCATGAGCTATCTGTTCTGAAAGGTACTACGTTCGTGGTTTACATCTACACATTCTAGTTCTTGATTATTTAGTCTTCTTATATCTATCTACAAGAAGATATTTTTAAGAGTCTTCTTATTGAGAACTCAACGCCCTCTAACTTGTTTTGTTTAACTATTGGGCTAGGTTTTCCAACCTTTACTTAAAGGTCTATCATCTCTGAAGGTATTGTGTGTCCTGTAATGAGGTTCCTTCACTCATGCCTTGACTTTGGAAGGTATATACATACATATATTCATACCAGACTGCTTATCAGTTCTGCTCTACAACTTTTCTTGCCTCTGCCTATCCGTATAGCTTAAGACCTTGTAGTACAGGGTCAATTCTTCATGTACCTCTTACTCTCTATTTTGTTTACCCAATGGGTTTGTACTAAGGAGGTTGGTTCTGGTAGCTTCTCTGGGAGCTTATCTGTTTGTATACTTTTGCTTAAATTGCACTTTTTATTATAGACGAGGACACTGGGAATTCGGTTCTAATCATAATTCACACTTCCTTCATACATTTACTTTCATTGCTGCTATAAATATGGTTACGGTGTTCCACACTCATTTGTTTTCCATAGTTTGATCCTATCAAGGGTCCTTACTCAAATATATGTGAATATACCGTACCTTGAGGATCCACATGCTATGCTAATTGTAACTTTGCAGTAACTTATCTCATCGATTCCATACTATGCTATAAATCTACCAAACCATCCATACCCATGGCTAAGGCCGTCCCAAACCCGTAGTGGTTTGGTCAACTTAGACTATGGCTGGGTACTTTATATGGTTTACGTGAACTAACACGTAAGAGATTTTTGGTTTCATTTTGATACTTAGAAACCTTGTTGTTACTCACTTTTGTCTTTGCTTATTAGGTATTCTCTCCTACCGTCATTGCACCTTGACGGCTTCACTTCCAAATCTTTTCCTTAGTATTCTTTCATCTTTTGCTTTATCCTATTCTATATTGAAAACTCCATTGGTCTATGTCTATGTCTTCTTATCTGATGGATATCTTCTTCCTTTACATATATACTGTTACGTCTAACACTGGTTCCTTTATATCTCAGTCATTACTTGACTACTACTTTATCTCTGTACCGCTCCATCTGAACAACTTCTTTCCTAACTCTTTTACTCAGAGCTGTCACTCACTTTTATTATGTTCTTAAACTACGTCTGAAGGTCTTATGTTCCAGTCTTCTTTCACTATACTTTCACTTATTCCTGGGAGTATCTTAAGGCAACCTTCAAGGTCCATCTCTGCTACTGTTGTCTAACGAGGGTTGGGAGGGTGGGAACTTATCCTGAGGCCTTTCTGATTATAGTAATCTAGTTGCACATACTGCTTATCTATGAGCCTAGAACTCTTGTGTATATATATCTGATGTCTTTCCCTACACTAGGGCACTAATGCTAAAAACTGTATGGTTTGCCTTCTCCAACTTTACTTATGATCATTTCCAATTATCGAACACACTACCTCTTCTGCGAAATTCCTCTGGAGTCATGCTCTCTAAAAACTTTCTCGTGCTACCTCTGCACTTCTTCCTATTTAGTCTCTGTTGTTAAACTTTCTGAAGTCGTTACTTTCTCTCTCTGAGTGCCTCTATACTCTCTTTGTTATTCCTCCTTAGGAAGCTTACTCTGCTGCATAGGTTTCTTTCTTATCTCAGTTCCTTGAACTCCTTACATCTTTACTCTCCTGAAAACTCTATCAACTTCGATTACTTAAGACATCTTCTACTGAATCTTTTGGTTTAGGTGCCACTCTTATCTAGTTCTTCTTCCTCAATATAATGAGACTCTTATGAGTTATATACTATACTCTTGAGAGTCGCTCTCTTTAGTTCCTTCGCTTCTTTGAGCCTTTACTCCCCTAAGGGATTTTAATTCTAAGATGACTTCTAGATTTGGCTTGACTTACCGTGACTTCAAACTTTTATATCTTATATAGAATTTTACCATATCGTGATTTTTATCTATGTTATGTTGAAATTATTGGCTTCACCATCTAGACACCTCGTAATCCATCTATTTTGTCAAATACTCTTCTTTACTTTGTTCTTCTTGCTGGGCTCTAAGTTGGGGATGAATGCATGCTTATAGACTTGGTTAGAGTCTTCACTTATTATGTTGTCTCCAAGTTACATTACCCCTATCACTATACGTACTGAATCCTCTTGACACTTCTGTTTCCTTCTTACTATTTTCAGATCCTATCTCTTGGCTCTACGCCATGCTACTGAGACTAGTGGTGGTTCGTTCTTCTAACTACTTCCTAGATTTATGCTCTCTGCTCTTACTATAAGTCGCAGCTATGGCACTTTGTTCTACTGTCCATACTGATACTTTTTTCACTTCTAAATATCTCCAATCTCACGGGTCTATTCTTTTATACTTCCACGGTTTTCTACTGGATTTGGGTAGTTGTGTGGGTTCTACTAAGTTTGATATATTCTGTGGACTTCTACTAGTATTGGAAGCCTTGTGCTATCTTTACTAGATCTTTGGGTTATACTGGGTTCTCTTCTTTACATCCTCGAAAACTTCCTTAATCCTTTTATGAGTGATCTATTTTCCAAGGTCTTCCATTTCTTAAGATGAACTCTCATCGGGCTTCTTACGGTTGCTTTTATCTTAAACTGGGAAAGGATGAGGCAAACCTTTACATTTCAATAGTTATTGTTGTCCTTGTTCTAGTACTCCAGGTCCTAGTAGAGTCTATTTCTCATGTAATGTGGATATGATATAGGCTATGTCAGAACAACTTTCTTAATTGGTATCACTAAGTGGTTGTAAACTAGATAGCTTAAGGTATTGTCTCCATCGAATTGCTTGGGATAAGGTGACTAATCATTTCTGTTTATGACCTTTATTTGCCTGCTTGTGGACCTGGGTATGGGTTTGGGGATCAGGAGTTCTCTACGTCCTTTTTGGCATATCAGTCTATTGAAACTCTGAAGACTAATTTTGATTTCTTACTTCTGTTATCGTTCTGGTTTTTCCTCGTTACTTGGGGAACTCACTATCTATACGAAGTACCTGAAGGATATTGGATCAGTTTGAAGGAATTTTCTGAGGAGGGAAGGAATCTTACATCTTCTAGGCACTCTAATACTTGCTCGGGCTTTTTCTATTCACTTTCTACTGTCTTGGCTGGTTATCCTTAGAACTTCATTGTCTTATTATGTCTCTTTACTTTTCTTTATCTTTGGCTGCTTACACATCTATGTATTTTTCCTTGCTTTCGTATAAATTTCCTTTCCCACTCCATTGGGTAACTTTTCTTAGATCTTTACTATTTAGTTTCATTGCTTGTTCTGAACTTCTGGTGATAAGCCAGGATAACTACAAGAGAATTCTCAATTTGGATCTAGAGTATAGTTGTTCTCGTAAGGAATACTATTCGAATAGTCTGGGAAAACTTACCAATCTGTCTATGGATCTTGATAAGCTAGGATAACTGTATACTCAATAACACTTACTTTTACATTGACTATCACATAACCAAAGACTATTGAATGACTTTTACTTGACTCTAACTGGACTCTCACTCTCTCTGACTTGAACTGGTGGACTTCATACCCTAGTGACTGCATCAATATTCATCCTCCTGAGCTCGTCCTCCGAGGATACCTACAAAATAAGAAAATTGGGAGTGGGGGGTTAGACCGTTTTTATGATCTAAGTGAGTGGACGATTTTTAAAATGGAAACTGAAATACTTTAAGAAGTTCATGTTTTAGAAATCAATTAGAATCTTCTCTGAAAACTTGTCTTTCCTGAAAATATTCTCTTTCTGAAATCCATTGTGGAAATATTTTCTGAAAGTCTTTTACAAAACTGTTGTGACTAAAAACTTTACTTTCAAGAAATCATTTCTCTGAAAACTATTTCTGAAAACTAAATCTGAAGCTGCTTCTGAAAACTGAGCTCTATATATCTGCTGAA
Organism: Zanthoxylum bungeanum; assembly: GCA_019454045.1. Lineage (NCBI taxonomy): Eukaryota > Viridiplantae > Streptophyta > Magnoliopsida > Sapindales > Rutaceae > Zanthoxylum > Zanthoxylum bungeanum. Next base: position 5,168 of record SKCR01044766.1, read on the forward strand.
AAACTTGACGCATGGGAGCGTTACGTATCGTAGTCCCTCCATACGGCTAACTAGACCCAGGAGTGCAAACCCATGACATTGGGGCGTCCCCCAAAGCATGTCACTACATGTCCTTGAACTAGAGTCATGAGTGCAGATTTATGCTACTGCCTGACCCTAAAACTGGGATATATGGGCATCTGTCATCCATAGTCCTGTACTAGGATCTGGGGGCGTTACGTATCGCCGTCCCCCCAGTCCTCTACATGTGCACATGTGCTATCCGTCAATTTCATATCTGAATTAAGTTACATACTGAGGTAGGTTTTTCCCCCATGCCTCGAAAATCATAAAATTATATTCTGAAAACTTTTTTATCTCAAACATAACTTAATACATAACTTTCATGAAATAACTGTAATAAAAATCATCTAATGCCATAAAGCGTAAAAATAAGTCTGATATGAAAAATAACAAAATGAAAGTCAAATTAAAAGAAAAGTGTCCACTCACAGGTTTAGAATCTGACTGGCACTGATTATTTTGCCGAAGAGAATTATGGTTCCTGCGATGATCTACACTTGATAAACTAGATTAGAAATGGACTAAGAAACGTACTACGAAATCATGCTAAATTTACTTATTTGAGTGGTTGCTAAACTCCGATAGGTATTATACTAATATCAAGATGTAATCTATGTATACGAGCTGATACGAGACCTTTAGGGTGGTCTCTAACACACTAGGGTGAAGCTGGTCTGATAAAAACTGATTTTGGGGAAATTTTTGGTCACACGTCGCGTCGCGATGCGCTTCATTTCATAAACATACTGGGGAAATTTTCCAGTACACATCGCGATGCGGAGGCTTAAGCATCACGACACGCATCAATCTTGAAACGTATCTGGGAAAATTCCCAGTTCGCGTCGCGACGCTAGGCCAAATTCTGGCATTATCTTCATCCTTTCATTCTCAATTTTCTCAACATTTTCCCCATACATTCCACACAAGCAAATAGCCTCAATAATTATCCAAAACACCATTAATATCATTCTCAACATTTACTCATATCCATTCTATATACTCTATTAGTTTATACCCAAAATTTAACAAATTGGGGGTTTCCCACAATCACCATTTCTTGACACAATAATCACTCATTCATCATCACATTCAAGTCATCAACATACTATAATCATCAAAACATCAAAACTCAATATGCAACAATTTGGGTCAAGATTATTTTCTTACCTTCAATCATATTCCTCCTTCACAACTAGAGCTTCCATGCTCTCTTTTATCTTCCTAGACTTGATTTGGGTTGAAATCTTCCATTTTCTTTCCAATTTCTTCTTCTTATTCTTCTCGTTTTCTTCGTATTCTCCTATTCTCTTCCACGGTTTTTCTTTCATATTTTTCTTTCAAAATTACGGTTTTGCAAATAGTATCCTTATTTATATAGTGGGGACCCATTTGACTAATTTTACAACATTTCAGTTTGAAAAAAAATTAGAAATTTTGAGAGAATGTTGAGTTTTCTAGATGGGTCCGGATTTACTATTCATCTGAAATTTTAGGTCTGATTTTTGACCAGATTCTATTTCGAATTTGGAAAAATATTCAACTCAAAAGTTGTAGGACTCGGTCTTAGCTTTCCGAATATATAACATTCATAAAAATCAGAGTTTGTATGAGAAAGTTATGCCTCAAATACCTTGGGCTGTCCGGAATGGAACATCATAGATTTTCGTATCAAAATTTCGAAGAATTTACAATCATTTCCTTTTACACACATGAAAAGATAGCCTAATTGCAGTAAATCTTATTGTAGAAGTAAGAAGTCATGGTTTCAAGTCTTAGGAGATACATTTAATTTAGGATTTGGGTGAGGTGTGGATGCAATATATAAGAAAGAGACTTAGGCTTCATTTTGTATGACTTTTCAAATAGAGCTTCTACCAGTAAAACTTTTGCAAGTAGAGCTTTTGACCCAAAAAATTTAAATGTTTGATTGTCAATGAAGTCTTTTATTAAAAATTATAAAATCAATTTAATGGATAATTTTTTTTTAAAAGTTATGTTATAAAATAAATGAAATAATATTGTTAAATAAAATAAGAATATTTTAGACAATTTAACTATTTAAAAAATGGTTTTCAACTTATTTTGAGCTTTTGCTATAGGTAAAATATATATTTTTAATATGCAAAGGCTATACTCTAAGGCTGAGTTTGTTTGAGAGTATAAGTTAACTTATATATAAGTTATGGAACAAAAGCTAGAGTATAAGACAACATTTAAAATTAATCTCATGTTTTGAAATTATAATTTTATGAGAGTATAAACTATGGTTAAATATATGTTTGGTACAACGTTTAAACGCTAGCTTATAAATTCACAAAATTTTGCACCAAACGGTTTTTAAATATAACCAAACATCACTCATATATATATATATATTTTTAAATTGAGATTAGAAAACTCTTTATCACTATGAAAAGTCATATCAAACAAACATTTTCAATTTCATTTAAAATATAAAATCATTTCAATTTCACACGAATGACAAAGACGTTTAAATTTCTTCATTCGCATTAATTTTCGGACATGTTTAGAGCCCAAATATCTTAATTACTTTATCACAAACATAGTTGATTTAGGAAGTAATATTGATCTATTATATATATATATATATTAGATATTACTCGTGTCTACGGCACTGTATTACATAATTTATCGCATGATCTACCATTGTCATTTTCAGAGAGATTTTATAATAAAATGATTATGCTCTTTAATTTGTTTGGTAGAGAGATGATATGATGAAAGAATTTTATTTATTTATTTATTTGGTAATCTATAATTGTCATTTTCATAGAGATTGTATAATGATAGAGTTTTGTATCTGCCATTAAATTATAATGAAAAGATCTGAGCCGTCAATTAAGCCACATAAACATAAGTCTTTGGATATATTATATATGTTACTCATAGACATTCGTTACATTTTCTTTCTCCTACTATATATATATATATATCACATAATTAATTTGTGATTATTTTTTCTATGATTAATTAATGTATTTATAAAGCACACAATTAATGTAACAAAAACTCAAAAAGGGGTACAATAAGCCAAATAGGGTTTTGCTTATCTAAAGTGTTTGTTTGATGTGACCACGTTAACCAAACATTGTAGCTTGTACTGCACAATCAAGTACTTTATTTGGGCTAACGGAACAAACATCAAAATGAAGAGATGTACTTAATGGATCTTCATGTGGCTAAAAACACAATATAAATCAAAGCTGACACTTTTTTTTTTTTTTTGAGGTGTTGGAAATTTCGCGCCCAAATCATCTGATTTGGGCTTAAATGGAACAAATAAAATATTACACCCCCATAGCATCATTATTTGTAAAAGACATGATGTTTTTGTACAAATTAACTATGTGACAAAGGAAATTGCTATTTTATCATTTTGTAATTAGATTACTTGGATATATAAATGATAAAAGTCCATATGGTTAAATCATATTAATAAGATATGAGACAATATTAATCCACGAACAGTTTAATCATTAAATATCTATAGTCGTAGTATTATCGAGACTGGACATCGATAATGCGGAATACACTAGTATTACACTGGTGCGCGTTATGGAAGCTTAATGACATCATTCTCATATATTTAAGTATTGGATATTTATGCAAGTGTGATAGGAGGTTCTGTTAGCCGTTGGACCGGGAGCAGCTTCGCTCTGGATAGACCCCTCCGAATCTCATTGGTAGTATGACTATGTGTCTATGGGAATCTGAATCAGGGTAGGTGTATGTGGTCTTTAACCTGAGACTTGCATCGCTAATACTTGCGACAATCAATATACTTTGGTTTTAATCGTCCGGAGCTTTAACAGGTTCTGTGTACGCCTCTTATGGGTTTACTGAGAATCGTAGTGTATTGGGTGTGATGTCAAGATGAGAGTATCACTTCAGTCATATGGAGATGATGATCACACAGGATACAGAACTAATACTCTTAAATGCTGCAGCTATCAGGATAGTATGACTGGGTCATGATTATCCGATTACAGAGACTAGTTGTCAGTGATCCGATATATGCTTCGTACGGGGCAAACACAATTCCAGCCCTATGCCTAACATGTGACATTTGATACCGGATCGTATTACGCAATACATTGTATATTATGCCTGATATAGATTATATATTCTTCATTGAATATTTTTGGAGAATTGGGTAGGCACGGTGCTTTTCTAGAAGCCAACCATGTCTTGTAAATCGGTGAGAATGTGGTACGGGGTACGCAAGTGTCAGATAGTCCGACAACCGGATTTACTGCCAACATATCCAGGAATCTCTTGGGTCGCTTCCCAAAGATTCACCGATGACATTTGACTCGAACAGAATTAATCTGGGATAAATTATGAGAGAGAAAAATTAATCTGGGATTAATTGCGGCAAAAATTTATCTGGGATTAAATTCGTCAAGAAAAGAGAACACGATTAATTTGGAATTAATCGGTAAAATAAATTTAATAGTTAAATTGGATTTTTCTATTTAATTTATTTATTTGGGCTAAAATAATATATCGGATATATTAATTGAAATTGGATTTCAATGCGGAATTAAAATTGGATTTTAATTCAAGCGAACAAATTAATTTGGAATTAATTCGTAAGCGAATTTCATAATAATTTTGCTAGGCATTATTATTTAATTAAATTGGATTTAATTACGTCGCGACGGAAAATTCGTTTAATCAGATTAAATGAACCCGGGCCCAAAGTGTGTTGTGTAAGCCAACTTAAATTTGGAATTTAATTGGGTGGGACCCACAACTTATATCAACTTTTTGACAAGTGATGGAAGTGGTTGATGTTGGACAAAATGACCCATAGCGTCACTATTTGCACAGATCATTGTGTTGTTGTAGCAAATTAACTATGTGACAAGGAAATTGCACTCTCATCATTTGTGATTGGATCACCATAGATATATAAATGAAGAGAGGTCCCTGTGATTAGTTCCTGGACTGAGAATGATATAAGACAGTATCAGTCCCCGAAGGATTAATCATTAAATATCCCTAGCCGGAGTATTATCGAGACTGGACATCGATAATGCGGAATAGGCTAGTATTGCACTTGTGTGCGTTGTGAGGGCACAACGTCATAGTTCTCATATATATAAGTATTGGATACTTATGCAAGTGCGATATGAGGTCGTGTTTCACCGATGGTACGGGAAACAGCTTCGCTCTGGATAGACCCTTCGGAATCCCATTGGTATTATGACTATGTGTCTATGGGAGGCCGAAATCAAGGTAGGTGTGTATAGTCTTAACCTGAGACTTACATCGCTAATACTTACGATAATCGATAGACTTTGGTCTTGGTGGTACATGGCTTTAACCGGTTCTGCGTACACCACTTATGGGTTTATCAGAGAGTCGTAGTGTATTGGGTGTGATGTCGAGACGGAAGTATCACTTCAGTCATAGTGGAGATGATGTCACGCAAATACGGTACTAGTGCTCTTGAGTGATGCGCATCCAATCGGGATATTGTGACTAGGTCATGAATATCCGATTATAGAGACTATGTTACCAGACATCCGATATGTGCTTCGGACGGGGTAGACACTTATCCAGCCCCAGCCCTAGCACGTGACTATCCGATACTGGTCCGATACACACAATACAATCGTATACTACGCTTGATAACAGATCTTAATATTCTTAAATGAATATGACCGGAGAATTTGGTAGACATCGTGCTTTGCTAGGAGCCGACCTTGTCTCGTAAATCGGTATAACGTAGTACTTGGTACGTACGTGATTCGGATACACCGACGACCGTATTTATGCCAACGTATCCGGAGATCTCATGGGTCGCTTCCCGATAATCCACCGATGACGCATAACTCGCACTCTTGAATAATCTGGGATTATATAGAAGAGAGAGAAAATTAATCTAGGATTAATTACGGAGATATTTTATCTAGGATAAAATATCGTCTAGAGAGAGATAACGATTAATTTGGAATTAATCGGTAAATTAATATATTCGATATATTAAACGAAATTAGATTTCGACGCGGAATTAAAATTAGATTTTAATTCGGGCGAACGAATTAATTTAGAATTAATTCGTTAGCGACGTGAATAGTGAATTCGCTAGGCGTAATCATTCAATTACGACGCGACGGAAAAATCGTTAATTTAGAATTAGCGAACCCGAGCCCGAGTGTGATTGCGAGCGCATTCGTATTCGAATTCGAGTGCGGCATCGCAAGTCGCATCAAGCGTCAAATCACTTGTCACTTTGAGTGATGTGACTTGACAACATGTCACTTTATTAAAGTGACTTGATGTGAATGGTGATGGACTTGACATAAAGTGTAAAAGCATTTTGGAGGGAAAACTTTATGGATTTGGCTCCAATATTCATTTGATTTATTTGATAAAGTTAAATGAAAATTGATTATCTATTTTTGGAAAATATATATATCAATTTTGCTTTACATTTTATTAAGTTAACAACACATTCTCTCTCTCAACTCTCTCCTTCACTTTCACGCCCAAAATGGGGCAAAACTTACTGGTTTTTCATCAAGAAAAACGTGAGCAAAGGGAAGCCAAGAGTTGGGTTTTTGTGGTAAAAACCGCAAGTGCTAGCACACTACGAGACTTGCGAAGGTGGTAGGGAGGTTCGACCATGAGGCGGGACTCATCCGACGGAGTTTGGAGCTTCGAAATGAGACCCGAAACTGCCCAAACCAGTGAAGTGAACTGCTGCAGTGGCGCCACCAAAACAGTGAGCTTTGTGGCTTCAATCGTCTTCAAATCGACTCAACCGACCGATGTAAGTATTCCGCTATCTTCGTTGGTGTATTCACGCATTATTTCATGTCTTGTTTGATCTTGGGACCTAGATAATAACCAACAGTTGACTTGTATTTAATTCTTCTTTTTCCAACACAACCACAAAATTTTTGAAAGTTAAGTAAGCACACTTTTTGAAAGTGGACTATTCACTCTCTCCCTCATTTCCTCTCATGGCCGAATTTCTCTCTTTGGAAGAGACAAATTTTTGCTTCCTTTTGTTCAAGCTAGCACTTAAAGGAGTCATTTTAAGGTGATAGGGAAACTCACCCAAGTGTTGGAAACACTCAACAAAGCTTGGAGCTTCTACATCCAATGAGATTTTTTGAAAATTCTCATCCGATCAATGTAAGTTATTCCGCAAACTTCTTTGATTTTATTCACACTAGAATCATGTTTAGGATCCTTGGGATGTCTTAGAGACACTAACAATGGTATCAGAGCCAATCTAAACTTGATTTGAATCTAGGGTTTATACACTTTAATTTGGGTATTTTGCTTGGAGCATGTATTTTTCCAAATTGGTTGTTTGGTTGTGATTAGATGATGATAAATTAGATTTGTGCATCATTGGATTTGAGAAAAATTGATTATATTAATTTTCCCCAAAATTTCATCATAGCCGAACATAACCCTAGGAATGCTCATGGTGAATTTTTGAAATTTGACAATTGGATATGTTAATTGGCATGAAATGAATATTGATTGTTGATTTAATTGGATTGAAATCAAAATTGGGTGTTATTTCTTGCCTATTACCGTGAGTTGAAGCATGTTGTAAAATTGATTTTGCTTCAATTTGTGTTGGACATGAATTGGATAGTAAAGCATGATTAATTAGATTAATTGATGTTTTGGAAACATTAGATTAATTAATTAATTTTGTTAATTACACTTTAATTGAATTAATAAGATATTTGGAATATTATGTTAATTTAATTTGTTGTATTTGGGCTAATGGGCTTGGTTGGGCCAAGTATGGTTTTGGACAATTGGGTTGGATCCAATTGGGCCTAAAACCATTTCCATAAAGTCCAAATATGATTTTTGGGCCTTAAGAATTTAATTGGGCTTAATGGGCCTAAATTGATTTTTTGGCAAATGGTGATTCCTAATTGGGCCTTGGCATTTTGGGTTGGATCCATAATGGCCAAAGCCCATGCCTAAAAAAATTAATTGAAAGCCCATTGGACTTTAATTGAATTGGCATTGGATGCTAATTGGGTCTTTTGAGACCCATTTAGATTGGATTTGGAATTCAAGTCTAAAAGGCCCTATTAAAAGTGTAATTGTTTAATTTGGAATTAAACATGAATTAATATTTGATATAATTTGAATTGGATTTAAAATTATAGTTCGATATAATTCAAGAATATTTACTTTGATTATTTATTCTTAAACGAGTTGGACTCGCGCAAATCAAATCGTTGTATGAACATTGGATGGTCATTAATCAAAGATTAATTAATTGGATTAGATTGATTGAACATCATGCTTTGTGTGAATACTTGGATGTATTTGTATGAATAAATATATCAGATGGATATTAGTTGGGTGGGGGCAATTTTGGAAAATTCTAAGTATGGTACTTATTTGAAATTGGACATGCGTGTCCAGCCTTTCACTCCTTATCCTTTTGTATTTCTCTTCTCACCAATTCCCCTCAATGTAAATGAGGTTTCTTTATGTATTATGTAATTGGGTAGAAGAATGTAAAGTGCTAGCGGGAGAGAGGAAAGAGAGAGTGATTTGTTCTAGGAACAAATTGTATTATATATCCATCCGCATATCATTATTAATTTATTGCGCCTTATTATGCTTTTAGAATGCATGTTTAAGGGAGTATGATGAGACCTAATCAAAGATAATAAATTGATTGCCAATTTACGTGAAAAACCCTCACTTTAATATTAAGCGTTTTCCATCCATTGAGTGGTTCTCTCTCAAGATCCAAGATTGACTTTGATTTGTTGGCCAAAGTCAAGATCATTGTCCATCGCGGATGTGTTTGAACCATGAAAGCTTTGTTATATATCGCATGTCTTGAGCAGTTGTGACTTGTTGGCCAAAGTCAAGGTCACTTCTGTACATCGACGTGGATTACGAAGCTTTCCCACTGTCAATAGGTCGCGTTTAACTGGAATCATTAAGCTTGTTGAGCCAAAGCCAAGGCTTAGTTGATTCAGAGGAAAATGTTATGATGATATATTGAATATATGTTTTGGACTTGGAGGTCCACCTACCGGATCTAGGAATTGGATTAGATCCAATTGATCATAGAGATCTACCTAGTTAAGTTTCATACAGCTTGTTGGCCAAATTCAAGGTTGTGTGTTATTTAACGGGATCCTAGCCCACTAGGAAACTGGGTTTCCCGAGTACTCAACAGAGGGTTAGAGGCTCGCCGAAAATTAGTGGGAGGCCAGTATTAAATTTGTAATTTCGTTTAATACTTGCTAATACGCGCTCTTTTAATTATTATATCTCGTTATATATATATTAGTTGGACTAATATCTTTTATTGCTTTCTTTGAATAGTTAAACTGTACAAGACACTACTCCACTTGTAGTTGGTTATATAGTTGGACTATAGTAACCATTACATTTTGAGTGTACCTGATATCGTTGATTGGATAGTTGGACTATTGCAATCGAGATGGTTGGAAAGATTAGAGTTAGAGACATAATCATGGGCGAGAATGTCTTTAACGGCGCCAATTTTCCAGATTGGGAGATGAATCTCAGGATAGTCCTGGGAGCCGAGAAGTTGCTCTATGTTATAGATAGACCTCTCAGGCCTGAGCCCGGACTTGAGCGACCAGTTGATCATGAGCTTTGGATTGTAAATCGGTGAGAACGTGGTACGGGGTACGCACGTGTCGGATAGTCCGACAACCGAATTTACTGCTAACATATCCAGGAATCTCTTGGGTCGATTCCCAAAGATTCACCGATGACTTTTGACTCGAACAGAATTAATCTGGGATTAATTATGAGAGATAAAAATTAATCTGGGATTAATTGCGGCAAGAATTTATCTGGGATTAAATTCGTCAAGAAAAGAGAACACGATTAATTTGGAATTAATCGGTAAAATAAATTTAATAGTTAAATTGAATTTTTCTATTTAATTTATTTATTTGGGCTAAAATAATATATCGGATATATTAATTTAAATTGGATTTCAATGCGGAATTAAAATTGGATTATAATCAAGAGAACGAATTAATTTGGAATTAATTTGTAAGCGAATTTCATAATAATTTTGCTAGGCATTATTATTTAATTAAATTGGATTTAATTACGTAGCGACGGAAAATTAGTTTAATCAGATTAAACGAATCCGGGCCCAAAGTGTGTTGTGTAAGCCAACTTAAATTTGGAATTTAATTGGGTGGGACCCACAACTCACATCAACGTTTTGACAAGTGATGGAAGTGGTTGGCTTGTATTTAATTCTTCTTTTTCCAACACAACCACCAAGTTTTTGAAAGTTAAGTCAACACACTTTTGGAAAGTGGACTATTCACTCTCTCTCCCATTTCCTCTCATGGCCGAATGTAGACACTTGCATTTTTACATGAAAGCTCGATGATAAGCCTCGTTTGGAGGCACTACCCGATAAGTTGCGGAAAACAAACATCGGAAGAGAAAATTCAATAATAAATACATCAACAAATTTAACTCGCTAATTGGCCTCCGAATCGCCCGATTAATCTCTATTTTAAAATTTTAGCCTCGGCCCAAAACCCTCGCAACCCATCCAAAACTCATTTATCCACACGCCCACATCTCACAAGGCCCACACACCCAAGCCCAATACATAATATTTAAAACACATGTCACAAATTAAATCAAATCCAAATAAATACCCTTCATAATTTAAATAAATCTCCTTCCTAAATTAAATAAATCCCCTTTCTAATCTAAATAAATCACCTACCAAATTAAAGAAATTCCCCTACCAAAAATATAAATATTCTTTCCCTAAATTAAACACACCCAAATGTGCTTGATTTATTCCCTTTTCAAGCCATGCACACACAAGGAAACCCTAGCATGCACCATTATAAAAAGAGACCTATACCAACCCTAATTCTTCATTGGCCCATCATCAACTCACGACTTCTCTCTCTCTCTCTCTCTTAAAAACCGTGAAGTAACAATAAACCCTAACTCTCGCCTCTCTCTAAAAACCATAAACTAATAGAACCCTCACACTCTCGGCAAACTGGCATCAAATAAGCAGCCTTCACATTCTCCCTCCAACGCAAACAACAAAGCCACGACATCTCACCTCTCTCAAAAAGGTATAAACTCTTCACACCAATAGTCCATTCATGCAACACACGTCATTGACTCCTCACGGCACACACTGAACGCACCACGTCTCCCCCTCATCAGCTCTACAACTCGGCATCACAAATAAAAGAAACCCTCACACCATAAGACCTCTCACGTACCCAAGCTAAAAATGCACACATGCCAGCCACTCACCACATAACCAAAACCCCCACGCCCTAAGACCTCTCACGTACCCAAGCTACAAATGCACACACGCCAGGCATTCATCACGCCCAAAACATACCCTTAAAATGCACGCAGCAACAAACTGAAACAGCCCCCCACCAAGCCGAAAACAGTTAGCAATACACCCATTGACCGACCCATAATACAACCCCTAAATCGGTCCAAAACATTCCCAAAAATAACCCAAAATCGTGACCCAAAATCACCCAAAAACATTAGCTAAATTGACCTTAGAACAGCAGCAAAACAGTATGAAAACGGTGAAGAAAAACAGCGGAAATGGCAATCCAAAACAGCGGCGAACCAGGAAAAAATAACGGAGCATTAGCATTACCCTTACGGCGACGACATAACGCACTTCCGAGGAGCATCTTAAAAGGTAAGACCTAAGGGCCCCCATTTTTATTATTTATCTTTCAGTTATTCTTTGTCGATCATTCGCATGCATCGTGTGTTTTTTACGTATGGTTTTATTTGTGTTGGGTTGATGATGAGTGTTATCCCTTGCGGTATATCGGATGGAAACCCAGACGTAAATTCCATAGCCGAATCCGAATGGATGGTAGTGTGGTTCTGTACTTGGATACAACTCTACTACCGCTTGAGAAACTTTCAAGCACGTGTTATATTTTGGTATTTAATTTTGTGTTTATTGTTCCGCTATTTATTTTCCAATATTGTTTCTTTGTTCATGCATTGTTAATCTGGATGCGCATTGGCTAATCATGCATGGTAAAGGTCCTATATTCGAGGGAAATGCCTAAAGGCCACCTTTCACCACGATGTTTTGCCATGCCGGATGAAGTACGTTTGATTGAACGTGAGATATGTTCATCGGGCATACGAGGTCCCAGATTATTACTTTATTTATTTTCTATGAATTGTTACTTGATGCGCATGGGCTAATCACGTTGGTTTAAAGGTCCTCTACTTGAGGGAGAAAAAGCCTAAAAGGCACATTTACCACAATATTTTACAGCTCGTTTTCATTATTCCGTATTTACCTTTTGCATATTATTACTTTGTTTACGCATGCATTGCTATCTAGTGCGCATGGGCTAATCATATGTGTTAAAGGTCCTCCATTCGAGGGAAACGCCTAAAGGCTACCTTTACCATGATGTTTTACCGTGGCCGGGCGAAATATGTTTGATTGAACGTGAGATATGTTCAATCAGGTATACAAGGTTCCATATTATTTATTTATTTATTTATTCATGCATGCTACTTGATGCGCATGGGCTAATCATGTAGGGTAAATGTCCTCCATTCGAGGGAAATGCCTAAAGGCTACCTTTACCACGATGTTTTACCGCGCCCTTCTCATATTGATTGCGCTATTCGTCTTTGTCTTGGTTGTCATTTTTCATTTTTCATTTTTTTCGCATTCATGCCTTGTTTATGTTTGAGTGTTGCCTCTCGCGGTATATCGGATGGAAACCTGGACGTAAATTATGTAGCCGAATCCGAATGGACGATAGTGCAGTCTGTACTTGGGATACAACTCCACGTACCGCTTGAGAAACATTCACGCGTGTGTTTGTGTCATTTGGATACCACTTTGGTGATCTCGTTCGAACGCGTCTCCAGACGCTACATAAACGCATGTATTCTGTTTACCGTTCGAACGCGTTTACGAATGCTATACGAACGTGCACATTCCGTCTCATTTTCGTTCGAACACGTTTCCAAACGCTACACGAACGCATGCGATCTGTTTACCATTCGAACACGTTTTCGAACGCTACACGAATGGACATACAGTGAACATATTTCTTTTCCTCACATTTCATGCATGTTGGCTTCTTGGGACATTTCTTTTGCATTATGTGCATTATGTGCCATTACCCATTTTTTCGTTCTTTATTACTGTTTTTACAGTTATTATTATTACATTATTGCGCTTCATTGTTTAATACATTTGGATTATGCATTTGTCTTCTTTTTATTTATTTATGTTTATAGGGTGTAATATGTGTTGATTACATTATCTTGCATGTTGTTACATAAGATTGATTATACTATTGCATAAATCTTTCATTACAATTGGCATAAAGTAAGGGACCATCCGAACCCAACGGTTTGAGGTCTTCCATTGTGAAGGGTGAGTGCGGCCTTAATCATTTCCCAGTTAACACTGGGTGGCGACTCCATTTTATTTTCTCCGGTTTTTTAGCCCCTCGCGGGCTACTCCGTACTCCCGACTGGGCCCGCGAGCCCGGACAGCATCGCACCACCCCTGTGGCCTGTGTTCCCACAGTCTAGCTACTCCACTAGGGATAGAGAATCGGCCTGACTGAAATAATGTCTTGTAATGTTTGTGATTTTTGTTTTAGTTAACCTTGTGATATTATTAGAGTTAGATAATGATTTGGTGTCTTCCTTCACTCACTACCTTTTTATAGCCAAAATGAAAAGTTGTGAAGACATCTAGATAATCATTTATTCGAAGCTTACCTTAAAGTATATTTAAAGTGATGGACTAATTTGGATAATCTGTTGTTTTAGTCCTATCACCAAGGCTATAAGAGCCTAAGAGGTAAGGTGTGGGAACACAGAAAATCTGTGGCGACGCCGTTTCTAGGCTCGCGGGCCTAGTTGGGAAGGATTACATAACATGGAGTCGCCACCCCGGTGTGAACCGGGACAAAGATTTAAGGCCGCACTCACCCCTCGCAAGGGAAAACCTCAAACCGTTGGGTGTCGGATGGTCCCTTACTTATGTCACTTGTAATGAAAGGATTCATGTAATAATTTAAACAAGCTGAAGTAACCCTTATTCCTAAGGGTCTCATGCTTCTCAATTCACATTTATAAAATGAAATATGCGCCTAAATATACATGTATTTCACATATATTCTTACATTTTAAATTTGCATGCTTCACATATATCAAGATAGCAACTAACATACAACTTTACTTGCATACACCTTCAGGAAAAAAAACACAAGCAACACATATTAACCATACAAGCACACATATGGGCACTTTTTCAAGTGGTAACGTGGAATTGTGGCCCAAGTACGACCGCACTACGTCCATTCGGAATCGGCTACGGAATTTACGTCTGGGTTTTCCATCCGATTACCGCAAGAAATAATGCTAAATATTATTATCATGACATAAGCATACGAATTGTGACACATTTGCATAAGAAAGATCAACTAATAGGCAATTAGCATGAATATAAAGACAGACTCAGTTCAGTGTGTGTGCGTTCGTTTTGTAGCGTTCGTAAACGCGTTCGAACGGAAATGAAACAGAATGCTCACGTTCGAGTAGCGTTCGTAAACGCGTTCGAACGGAAATGAAACAGAATGCTCACGTTCGAGTAGCGTTCGTAAACGTGTTCGAACGGAGACGAGACAGAATGCTCACGTTCGAGTAGCGTTCGTAAACGCGTTCGAACGGAGAGATGAGATAGAAAGCTCACGTTCGTATGGCGTTTGTTAACGCGTTCGAACGGATACGAGACCCTGACACATAATAAGGCAAAAAACACATGCGCGTTCGGGTTGCGTTCGTGAACGCGTTCGAACGGACACGGACCTGATGCAACCATAAACAGAAAATAAAAGGGCGCGGCGAAAGCACTGCCGTAAAGGTGACCTTTTGGGGCTCTTGATCTCTCAAAGAGAGGACCTTTAGACCAACATGCTAAGCCCATGCGCGTCATATCACACATGCAAGCAAGAATAGAACCAATCATATCAACCAAGTATGCCCGATTGAACGCATCTTACATCCAATCCGAACACACGTCAACCGGCGCGGCAAAGCATCGTGGTGGTAAAGGCTTTTAGCCCCTCCCCATAGGGGATCTCACAACACACTTACTAAGCCCATGCGCTCGATTGACTTATACATACGAAAATAAAGATAATAATATCAAACTAAGTATGCTCGATTAAACGTATCTTGCGTCCAACCGAACATACCACAACCGGCGCGGCGAAGTAGTGTCGCGAAGGTGGCCTTTTCGGCTCTTTGTCTCACAAATGGAGGACCTTTGGACTAACTCACTAAGCCCATGCGCTTGGTTGAATCATACAAAAATAAACAATATATTGAATTCAAGAGAAAACTAAATAAAAAACAAAAAGCAACACAACGAAAGAGAGATGGTGCCGTTTACTCAAGCGGTACGTGGAGTTGTGGCCCGAGTACAGATCATATTACCGTCCATTCGGAATCGGCTAAATTTATGTCCGGGTTTCCATCCGATATACCGCGAGAGTTGACACATCTCTCATTCATCTAATGCCCACAACATATTTACATCTCATAATTCATGCATATTTACATACTCAAAAATCACAACAACATTTCAACAACAATCATACAAGAATACTTAATAAATAATGCGGAAAAGGAAAACAAGTGTGAAAGATACCCTCAGGTCTAACCTTTTAAGCCGTCTCTCGGACTCACGTTCCACGAAGATCGAAAGGGGGTAAAGCTCCGCAACTTGTCTGGTCCCTGGTTCAACGTCCTAGCTCACTGCTTCGCTGCTTTGCTTATTGTTCGAACTCCGTTCTGCTCCTATTCGGCTCCTGTTTTGCTGCTCACTGCACGGGCTACCTGTTTCAATGTTTTCAAAAAACTATTCCAAGTTGTGTGGGTTCTTAGTGCAATTAAAAGTGATTATTTTTAAGATTGTCTATGTAGTTTTATGTTACTGTTTTTTTAAAGATTTGGGCTGCTGTTAGGGTGATTTAGGAGGTTGTTTAGGCGTGTTCTAGGGTGTGGTTTTTTGTGGTAATTTTCGGTGGTGGAGGGCTGCTGTAGAGATGGATGTTTCGGCTACAGGGGGAGGTGGCTTGTGGTGGTTTCTTTGTTTTCTTGCTTGTGTGTGTATGAAGTGTTTTCTCTTGGATGTGTTTTGGGTGTGTAGAGAGAGTTTAGAGAAATTTCGAGAGAGCTTGGGTGTGAATTGTGTTGTGTGTCCAGAGGATGGCCTTGGTTAGGGGTTGTTTATATAGAGAATGGCTAGGGTTTACAAGGGAAGGGATTTGTGCATTAAATTAGGATATGATTTAGTTTTAAACAAGGAAATCAAAGGATTGAGGGGGGGACAAAATATTTTTCTTTAGGAAGTTGCAATATTTAATTTGTGTTGGTTTAGGAATACAAATATTTTATATTGGTAAGTATCTTATTAGATTAGGAAGTCAAATATATGATTGGCTTTAATCGGTTATGATTGATTTTAATTTGGTATGATTGTATTTTGATTTAGTATGTGATTTGTTTAATTTAGGCATGATTTTAGTTTAAGTTGGTAATTGTTTATTTTAATTGGTAAATGATTTAAATGTTTTATTTAATGTTTAATATTTAATTATTTAATTTGGGATGTGTTTTATGGGCTTTGGGGAGCTAAATGGGCTGGGTGTGAGGCTAGCAGCAAAACCAGAATTACCGACACCGTTCGAACGCTCCCTCGAACGCGACACGAACGCCCGCAATCTGTTTCCCGTTCGAACGAAGTAACGAACGCAGCAATAACGAAGACAGTGAGCTTATTTGTTCTGAATTTCCCCTTCCGATATCCGTTTCCCGCGGCATCCGTGACTCAAAAGGTAGTTGTCTCCAAATAAGACTCATCATCGGGTTTCACATGCGAAAATGCAATGCCTACATAAGGGTATTTAAGAGAGTTCGCTTCACCCTCCCTCTGGGGAATTTTCAATTGAGGAATCCATTTGACAGTTATTCATTTATCGTGAAGTCATTTTCGCTCGAAGCGGCGGATCGTTATATAGTACCATCACTCGTTGGCCCGTACCTTAAGGTATAAAAAATGTGCGCTCACTTGGTCGCTCGAACCCTTGAGTGGGGAGACCTAGTTGTGGGCAATCCTTCACCGGCGGGAGCCTTTATCTATACTCCTATAAACCCGCATGCGAACCATAGTTGTATGACCTATAGAATCCACCCTTTATGCTTGTGTTTGGGACCATCATCATTTGGATTCATTTGGACTTTTTGTCATGAGATGTGAACTTGTTGGGCTATTTAAACTGGGACGAGTTTATGTCTTATAAGGATTGGGCCAAAGCTTCTAGAATGCCGATGGGCCACTTTGTGTTTGGGCCCCCTATCATTTGAAGTTGTTTAGCACGTTATTGCAAAAGTGTAAACCTGTTGGGCCTTTTTCAACTAGGACAAGTTTACAATCGTAATAATATGATTGAATGCTTTGAAATGATAATGGGCCAACTTGTATGAAAACCTTAACGGGTTTAGAAAGTCCAAACATGATCCAAATATGCTAGAAGCATGAGTTCGATATCCGCACTAGCTTTCATCCAGAAAAGATACGCTTTGTTACGATATATTTGGTATATTTTTGGACGCTTCTAAGTTCATCCCCATGACCACAGTTGCCGAAAGCCCAATTCGTCGTTTCTAGACAATGGCATGATCTCATAATCGACTTAGTCCATGTTGTAAATGGGCGGTCTTTATCTTTTACCGATGGAAAGGGACAGAAGCAGCCAAGGTTCACCCATAGCATAGGAGAGAGCGATTTTGTGTACCTTGCATCGGTGCATAGAATAAGCCATATCTTGAACCAAAAATAGGCTTACCACGAGTGTGGGAGAAATAAGGTCGGAAGGATATATTCTGTTTGATTACCTTACGCGTTTTATATATTTCATGCATCACACGCATACATGTACCATGCTAACTCGTAGTTTTAAAAGCCGCCATAGATTTCCATTGGGTTAGAGAGGAATGGAGACTCGTCAAAAGACCGTTAGTGAACATGAGTGAGTCAGATAATGAGGGTTCTCGCATGGATCAGCTAGAGACTAATCTCACTAAGGTTACCGAGCAGTTGCAAGCTTTGACCACCGCTGTGGCCAATATGGAAGTGCCCCGTGCAAGAGGGGCAGAAAGCTCTGATAATGTCAGGAGTGAAGAGCCTCCGAATAGGGTGAGTGATTAGATCCCGATTTTTGATGATGACATGACAGAGTATGCCATGGGGAAGGTAGCCAGGTCTCAGGCAGAATTGCAGAAACTCAGGGATCAGGTAGAGTCAGTTAGTTACCCGCAAGTTGAAGGGTAAACATGAAGATTTGCTAAACTACGATGCGATGACTTTCGAAGAACAGCTGCCGTCGCAGTTCAAGATGCCTGACATAGCCAAGTTCAAAGGGAACGGCCAATGACTCCTGAAATAGCTGAAGAGACAAAGACTCCTGAAACCCTTAGAAGCTAGAAGCTAGACCAATTCCAAACCCTGTGCCACACTACTTCGACTTAAACCTATACTGTTACTTCCATCAGCAAAAAGGCCACGAAACTGACAACTGCCATCGCCTTAGGCATGAGATCCAATACCTCATTAACTCCCATAAAATACCAGACCCAGAAAAAGAACAACCCAACACACACAAAAATCCTCTACCTAACTATCACTCTGTTCCACCACCCACCTACATGATCAACTCCAGCCTACCCGAAAGCTTTGTCCTCCAAACTCTCAACCACCAAACTTCTTGTATGGGGATAGGGGATGGCAGCAGTGAAGGACCATAGGCTGAGGAAGAAGACAATGCTGTAGATGATGAAGATGTTTTCCCTGGTTTATTTGATTGCAATCCTGCATTTATTAATAATAAAAGACATTGATTTTGCCTACTTGTTCGATTATTTTCCTCAATAGTTAAGCATGAGTCCGACGATGAAATCGTTTGCTTTAGGGTGAAACCTTAGAAATGATAAGTTCATGGTGAACTCTCACTCGATATTTTGAGTAGTTGATCTCGGCTAGACTCGCGAGCACTTAACTATAGGATCTTAGCAGTGAAAGCCTGAGTAGTCGGCAAGATGACTAGTTGAAGAGATTGCGGATCGATGAATGACCGTTCGCTTAGATGTCTATCATGACTTGCTTGAGTCACGATGTGTTGTATGGTTGAAAACAAAAGAAAAGTCTCTAAAGAAAAAAAAATTAATTAAACCACCTATAACCGATAAACGTGAAGCTACCCATGGGTGAGTATTAGGACCACCATAAGGAGAAATGCTACCTTAAAGGGTAGGTGCGTAAAAAAAAGACAAAAGCAAAGAAAAAGAAAACCATACCACATTTAGCACAGAAAAGCAATTACGGAGCATAATCGAGACATCTAGGTTGGTTTGACCCATCGATCCCATTCTTTGAAACAAAATCATTGAGTTGGCTTACCTAAGGATCAAGCTGTAAAAGAACCTGGGCACACACACACTTTGAGTCTGGTTCAGATCATTTATTTAAACGCTCGGATTTGAGTCGCATCGAGTACTTTGAAGGTTCTCTGGTTTCGACATTGGGCATCCTTTGAGGGCAACAATATGTATAACTATTGGGACTATTTCATAAGAGGCAGTATAATATGTTGGTATGGAACGTCACATCACATGATCTACTTTGACCTAATGCAAGAAGCGAAGAACAGAAATCTAAACCAAGTCTGAGGGCGACCAGTCTACCACCTCGCGAATAAGGGACATAACGAAATCTTGAGTCATGGGACCAAAGAAAATTGAGCAATCACCAGAGTAGAATTGGCAGAAGAAAACTATAAGCAGGCCTGGGGGCGATCAAAGACATTTGTAGGCAAAGGGCGCCAAAGAGCACAAAGAAAGCCTAACCCATCGAAATAGGAAATAAATTCATGCATACATGCATACACGTCACATGCACGCAATTTTTGTTTTGTTTTTGTTCGTAGGTTTTAAAGAAAAGGAACACGCGGCAAAGACAAGCAGTTTCGGGAATGAATCCCTGGGTCGAGGCCTACACTACAAGCAGTTTTAGGAATGAATCCCAGGGTCGAGGCCCACATTATCAGCAGTTTCGGGAATAAATCCCAGGGTCGAGGCCCACACTATCAGCAGTTTCGGGAATGAATCCCAGGGTCGAGGCCCACACTATCAGTAGTTTCGGGAATGAATCCCAGGGTCGAGGCCCACATTATCAGTAGTTTCGAGAATGAATCCCAGGGTCGAGGCCCACATTATCAGCAGTTTCGGGAATGAATCCCAAGGTCGAGGCCCACACTATCAGAAGTTTCGGGAATGAATCTCAGGGTCGAGGCCTACATTATCAGTAGTTTTTAGAATGAATCACAGGGTCGAGGCCCACATTATCAGCAGTTTCGGGAATAAATCATAGGGTCGAGGCCCATATTATCAGCAGTTTCGGGAATGAATCCCAGGGTCGAGGTCCACATTATCAACTCAGGTTGGGAATGAATCCTGGAGATCGAAGCTTCTCACATCAATAACGGTTCGGGAATGAACCATCACATCAGCGACACCTCGGGAATGATGATTAGCAAGCCGGAATGGCACTCCGGGAATGGAGCACGGTTCGGGAATGGAAAATCTCTCAAGTAACGGTTCGGGAATGGACAAGGGGTCGAGGCACCTCACCACCAGATCAAATCCGCTTGAAGCATCTCAGAATAACAGGTAAGTTCGGCGACAACTGGCGAGCCAGGTAAGTAAAAACGCATGCATGACTTTGATAGGATTGTCATTGTCACACACTGCACAAGCCCATCCAAGTGGGGGCGACTGTAGACACTTGCATTTTTGCATGAAAGCCCGATGATGAGCCTCGTTTGGAGGCACTACCCGATAAGTTGTGGAAGTCGCGTGAAACAAACGTCGGAAGGGAAAATTTAATAATAAATACATCAACAAATTTAACTCGCTAATTGGCCTCAGATTCACTCGATTAATCTCTGTTTTAAAATTTTAGCCTCGGCCCAAAACCCTCGCAACCCATCCAAAGCCCATTTATCCAAGCCACACGCCCACATCACACAAGGCCCACACACCCAAGCCCAATCCAGAATATTTAAAACACATGTCACAAATTAAATCAAATCCAAATAAATACCCTTCCTAATTTAAATAAATCCCCTTCCTAAATTAAATAAATCTCATTCCTAATCTAAATAAATCACCTACCAAATTAAAGAAATTCTCCTACCAAAAATACAAATATTCTTTCCCTAAATTAAACACACCCATATGTGCTTGATTTATTCCATTTTCAAGCCATGCACACACAAGGAAACCCTAGCATGCACCATTATAAAAAAAGACCTATACCAACCCTAATTCTTCATTGGCTTCTCATCAACTCACGACTTCTCTCTCTCTCTCTCTCTCTCAAAAACCGTGAAGTAACAATAAACCCTAACTCTCGCCTCTCTCTAAAAACCCTAAACTAATAGAACCGTCACATTCTCGGCAAACTGCCATCAAATAAGCAGCCTTCACATTCTCCATCCAGCGCAAACAACAAAGCCACGCCATCTCACCTCTCTAAAAAAGGTATAAACCCTTCACACTAATAGCCCATTCATGCAACACACGTCCACAACTGTCATTGTTAATCTGGATGCACATGGGCTAATCATGTGGGGTAAAGGTCCTCTATTCGAGGGAAATGCCTAAAGGCTACCTTCACCATGATGTTTTGCCACGCCGGACGAAATACGTTTGATTGAACGTGAGATATGTTCAATCGGGCATACGAGGTCCAATATTATTGCTTTATTTATTTTCTATGCTTTGTTACTTGATGCGCACGGGCTAATCACGTTGGTTTGAAGGTCCTCTACTTGAGGGAGAAAAAACCTAAAAGGCTACCTTTACCACAATATTTTGCCGCGCCTTTTCATTATTCCGTATTTACCATTTGCATATTATTACTTTGTTTACGCATGCATTGCTATCTAGTGCGTATGGGCTAATCACATGAGTTAAAGGTCCTCCATTCGAGGGAAACGCCTAAAGGCTACCTTTACCATGATGTTTTGCCGCGCCGGACGAAGTACGTTTGATTGAACATGAGATATGTTCAATCGGGCATACAAGGTTCCATATTATTTATTTATTTATTCATGCATTGCTACCTGATGCACATGGGCTAATCATGTAGGTTAAAGGTCCTCTATTCGAGGGAAATGCTTAAAGGCTACCTTTACCATGATGTTTTGTTGCGCCCTTCTCCTATTGATTGCGCTATTCGTCTTTGTCTTGGTTGTCATTTTTCATTTTTCATTTTTCATTTTTCGCATCCATGCCTTGTTTATGTTTGAGTGTTGCCTCTCGCGGTATATCGGATGGAAACCCGGAAGTAAATTCCGTAGCCGAATCTGAATGGACGGTAGTGCGGTCTGTACTTGGGATACAACTCCACGTACCACTTGAGAAACATTCACGCGTGTGTTTGTGTCATTTGGATACCACTTTAGTGATCTCGTTCGAACGCATCTCCAGACGCTACACGAACGCATGTATTCTGTTTATCGTTCGAACGCGTTTACGAACGCTATACAAACGTGCACATTCTGTCTCATTTTCGTTCGAGCGCGTTTCCTAACGCTACACTAATGCACATACAGTAAACAAATTTATTTTCATCACATTTCATGCATGTTGGCTTCTTGGGTCATTTCCTTTGCATTATGTGCCTAATTACCCGTTTTTCGTTCTTTTATTTCTACTTTTACAGTTATTATTAATTACATTATTGCGCTTTATTATTTAATACATTTGGAATTATGCATTTGACTTCCTTTTTATTTATTTACGTTTATGGGTGTGCAATGTGTGTTGATTACATTATCTTGCATGTGTTACATAAGACTTGATTATACGATTGCATAAATCTTTTCTTTACATTTGGCATAAGTAATGGACCATTCTGAACCCAACGGTTTGAGGTCTTCCCTTGCGAGGGGTGAGTGCGGCCTTAAATCATTTCCCAGTTCACACTGGGTGGCGACTCCATTTTATTTCTCCGGTTTTGTCCCCCGCGGGCTACTCCGTACTCCCGACCGGGCCGCGAGCCCGGACAGCGTCGCACACCCCTGTGGCCTGTGTTCCCACACCGAATTTCTCTATTTGGAAGAGACAAATTTTTGCTTCCTTTTGTTCAAGCTAGCACTTAAATGAGTCATTTTAAGGTGATAGGGAAACTCACTCAAGTGTTGGAAACACTCAACAAAGCTTGGAGCTTCTACATCCAAGGAGATATTTTGAAAATTCTCATCCGATCAATGTAAGTTATTCCACAAACTTTCTTGATAAATTCACACACAAATCATTGTTTAGAGACATTGGGCATGTGTTGGACACTAATAATACACACATCTACAAATCAATTTAACATCATTAGCTTAAATCTCGGCCCTATAATAACTTCCCGCACATATTCTTACACGATCATATTCTC
Organism: Zanthoxylum bungeanum; assembly: GCA_019454045.1. Classification (NCBI taxonomy): domain Eukaryota; kingdom Viridiplantae; phylum Streptophyta; class Magnoliopsida; order Sapindales; family Rutaceae; genus Zanthoxylum; species Zanthoxylum bungeanum. The sequence continues at coordinate 28,836 of SKCR01044766.1, forward strand.
CGATTAAATCTGTCATTTACTTCCAACCACAAGACAATCATTTATATAGTCTAAGTAAGTAAATTAATAACCCTTTAAAGCTAATTATATTCTGAAACACATAATATTCATAAATCAAATATAACGATAAATTACACGAAAATCAAGATTCAAATGTCTGTTACTACTTAGAAGGGTCGGGACAACACGGAGGGAGGCTTGGGACATCGACGGTAAAATTCTGTCTAACGCGTGGCTCCCACTTGCCCCTCTTCTAGGCCGCACGTGGGCCTAACATGCTGTTATTTAAGGCAAGTAGGAGCGCCATACATCGGTCAAAATCTGGATTTTCTGATGGTCAAGCGTTCGTATCCCTCTTCCAGTTCCAATACCGCTGTCGGTTCGTCAATCAAACTTACAGATCAACGGGAAATCGAGAAAAATCATAAAAAGTTTCTTACCGAAAAAATCTGTGAAAATCAATAGTTTCCCGCGATAACACGACTGTCAAAATGATCCTCTCGTCGAGCTCTACGTTTTTCTTAAAAGACCCGGTTGAGATCGACTCCGAATCGGATGGATCGAGACAATGCTCTATTTTTCTCTATTTTCTTTCTCTTTCCTTCTCTCTCATGGGCTTCTCTGTTACTTTTGAAAATGGATGCAACATAAAGCAACTTTTACTTTATACATACACAAATCAAATTATCAAACTACATTATTCACTAAAATTTAAAAAGAATAGGGGTGTTACATAAAACCCCCAGTTGCCAGATGCTTTTATAAAAAGTACACCCCTGAACTCGAATCTAGGACATGACAATCAAATTTTAAGTCTTTTGCCACCAAGCTACACCTCTTAGAAGTAATGAAAGCAACACTCTACAACAAACTTCACTTTTTAATTAAAAAATTTAACAACTTAAAGTATTAGGGTTTATAGTGATATAGACTTGTATGAAGTAGATAAAGAACTATAAAATCATGATTGGTTAATATCACTTTTAATCTCAACTATTAATTTGAAAACAAGTTTAATGGGTGAATTGTGTGTTAATTGTCAACTTTAATATATATATATATATATATATATATATATATACTATAAGAAAATGTGGAATTATCGATCGACTATTTCGGTGGATAATTTTTTGATATTTATCGACCAAAAAGGATAAAAATAATTTCTGACCAATTATCGACCGAATATTCAGTCGATAGTTGGTCAATAATACGACGTAAAAATTAATTTGGTGTCAGTTTATGGTGCCAAAAATTACCAATCGAAATTTCGATCGGTAATTGATAATAAATAGCGACCGAATATTCATTCAATCGCTAAAAGAATATTAATTAAAAAAAATTAGTCATTTCACCGACCGAATAACTATCGATCGGTAAAATTAAAAATATAATATGATTATTATTTTACCTTATATATATATATATATATATTATTACTCACACACAAAAACACACATATATATTCTTTAAATATTATAATAAGAAACATTTCATAATATAGTGGCAACTATGTTACACATTCAATCTCGAGGTCAAGGGTTCAAGACATATCGATTACATCAATTTGTAGAATTAAATGTGAATTGTGTGGGTTTAGTTTGGGCCTGCTCTTGGGTGGTACTAAGGCCCATGTGTGAGGCCCCCCATGATCGGTCTTGTGGGGCTCATAGCAAACCTCATAATTTTTTTTAAATGCAATCAGTTTACCGATCACATGAAGTCCGATCAGTATATTTTACCGATCGAATTACAATTCAGTTAGTAAAATCTATTTATTTATTTATTCATTCGGTCGGTCGGTCGGTAATTTTACAGATCGAAATATAGTCGATCGGAAAGTTACCTACCGATATTATTTCGATCAGGAAATTTATCACCAACGAGTCAAATACTGACTGAAGATATTCGGTCGATTTTTGATCGATAATCGTGATTACCGATCGAATTTTTTAGATTACCGATCGAATATTCGGTCGATAATCTCCAATTTTCTTGCGTGATATATATATATATATATATATATATATATATATTGTTTGGTACATGAGATAAGATTTTATATCCAACAACAAATCACATAAAAAGTATATCTTACATATAAACCAAGCCTGCTATAAAATATCAACCAATTGATATGATATTATTTACATAATATATAATAAAAGTATATAGAAAGATTATTAGAGCAAATTCTCTTAATAACTCTCTAAATTAAAAGTAATTATTTTTGGATATATGTTATAAGGAGCCGTGTAGGAGATGCTCTCCTAATCAATATCAATTAATCGAGTGATTGGTTTTGTCACATCAGTGGATGATGACACGTTGAATTTTCTTATAGCAAGTACAAAAATTTAACCCCAACAAGTTGTCTTAGTAGTAAAGATTTTAGACTTTAGTGTGGTTTGCTCTCTCTGAGGTTCAAGGTTTGAATCTCACTAAATGTATTTTATTAGGGTCATGCCCCTTTTGTAAAAAATCAGCAATTTACTCTGATTTATGTTGGGAAACTTCTGAGGGCACGGAGCACAGGTCCTCAGGATTAGTCGAGGTGTGCGTAAGTCGTAAGCTGGTCCGGACACTCCGGTTACCAAAAAAAAAGAGAAAAATTTATATAAGACTAATTTTATGGGCCCATCCGATAAATGTATAACATATGTTAATGAATAATTTTATCTCTTCATTATTATTGATTAAAATTCTAAATTTAATATATATTTATACGTCTATCCCATACATACGAATATTTTCCTATAGCCTGATGGGTGCTCTCAAAACATAAGTCTCACTCTTTTTTTTTTTAATCTCATTAATAAGACGCTAAGGCGACCACCCACTCGACTTTGATTGATTGACTTATACTAAATATATATATATTATAAAAGCTTCACATCGGGTTATGCACGGTTTCATATTAAAATTATAAAATTAAATTAATAAATCTATTAAATAAAAATCATATTACAATAAAAATACATATTATATTTTATAAGAATTCTATTATAACAATAAAACATATTATAGTATCCTATTAAAATAAAAAATACTATTAAATTATCTACAATTAACATAATCTATATAATTAATTTTTTATTATTAAATTATAAAATTTCTCCTCATCACGCCATGTGGCGACTTCATATTAAAGTTATAAAATTAAATTAATAAATCTATTAAATAAAAATCATATTACAATAAAAATACATATTATATTTTATAAGAATTCTATTATAACAATAAAACATATTATAGTATCCTATTAAAATAAAAAATAATATTAAATTATCTACAATTAACATAATCTATATAATTAATTTTTTATTATTAAATTATAAAATTTCTCCTCATCGCGCCATGTGGCGGCTTCATATTAAAGCTATAAAATTAAATTAATAAATATATTAAATGAAAATCAAATTACAATAAAAATACATATTATAATTTTATAAGAATTCTATTATAACAATAAAACATATTATAGTACCTTATTAAAAAATTTAAAAATACTATTAAATTATTTACAATTAACCTAATCTCTATAATTAATTTTTTATTATAAAATTATAAAATTAAAATATCTCTATAATTATTTTTATTATTAATTATAAAATTAAAATAATAAATTATTAACATCACAAACCTATTACAATATAAAAACATAATATACTATTAAAGTAAGAAACCTATTAATTTAATTAATTAATCAATTAATATATTAATATTAAATTATTAAATTAAATAAAGATACCTATTATAATAAGAAAACATATTATAATCTCTCATTAAAATAAAAAAAATACATGTCACTTAATCTCTACAATTAACCTCTACAATTAATTTTTTATTATTAAATTATAAAATTAAAATATATTTACAATTAATTTTTTATTAAATAAAAAATCTATTACAATAAAAATATATATTATAATTTTATAAGAACTGTATTATAATAAGAAAATATATTATACTATCATATTATAATTAAAAAAATATTATAAAATTATAAAATTAATATATCTATTAAATAAGAACCATATTATAATAATAAAATATATTATACTATCTGATTAATTTTTGAATAATATCACAGATAATCCGACAAAAAATATATATTTAAGTTTTCTAGTCGCGTCACATGATACTTAGTCTCTACAATTATTTTTTTTTAATTATCTATTATAATAAGAAGATATATTGTAATCTTATATTAAAATTAAAAAAAAATATATGTGGCAACTAATCTCTACAATTAATATTTTTATTATTAAATTATAAAATTAAAATAATAAATTAACAACCTATTACAATATAAAATATAATATCCTATTAAAATAAGAAACTTAAATAGTAGCTGCTCACAAAACCTATCCAATTTCTTGGATTTCAAATCTATTGTTATTTCTATAAGTTTTTTTTTTATTTCATGAATTTTTTATTTTTTACTGTACTTAGGATGCAGACTCTGATTATTAACTTTTGCACAGTGAATTGGAAATATTAATTGAGAACTGAGAGACAAACGAAGGAAGCATACACATTATGTGTAAATAAATTAATTTTCTCAATTAGATTATAAAACCGACAAGATCCTGAGCATTTACAAAATCAATACCTAAAATATATGCTCAACCCGCACAAAGTGCGGGTTTGTGCTTGTTGTGGACTCTGGATTTCACTTAAGGACCACAATCGAGAATTTATATGATGAGGCACTAGCGATCCTGAAAAACAAAGGTAGAGTGAGAGGAAAGTTTCTACCCACCGGTGTGGTGGTTGCCGTAGGCACTCCGACGCTTAAGTCAGTGGTGAAGACGACCAAAAAATAGTGGAAGAAAAAGGTTCGAAGTTACATTGATATTTGTTGACTGCCGTGAGGGCGGTGGGTTGGTGTTTTAAGGGCAATATATTTTGAGAGCTCAAGTTGGAATGCCTCCTCCTGAATCTGTCGTGGCATTGAGTTCTGCCTCTTTTTATAGGCTATTATGATGTGGGTCTCATTAATACATTAAATGCTTAATTTTTCGATGCTAAAACAACTAATCACGTGGGGTAATTAATTAAGGAAAATATATTTTTTGGTTTTGCTGTTGGAAGGTCAATAGGTTGTCTTGTAGGATTCTCCTAATATATGGGTCTGAGAAGTGTTCAGTTCCTTGGTCCCACCATGGGCCATGAATTGGCTGTTTGAAGAAATTGGGCTTTAGATGAGAATAGTTTAAGTCATGTGGGCTGGATACTGTTAGGTATTTGGGTTTTAATTGATATTGGGCCCGAGATGAAAAAATAATTTTTCCATTGGCCCAAATTTGGCCCCTACAGTTTGTCTCATACTCTCTAAGTCAATGAATCCTTGACTTGAGGAGTACTTGACGGGTATGTCGTCTGGGACTAGATTAAATCATGTAAGCGTACCTGAATGTTGATGTCACTTGGACATGTCATAGGTCTTATGAAGATCTAGGATGATCCTTAGTCGACAAGTCTTGATGATGATATGAGAGTCGGTCATGAGAGTCTTCAATGTCGTTTAGATAATATGTTGGTCCAGGCTTTGATCTTGATTCGACATGAGCCATGTGGAATGTTCCCATCGACCGAACATTATAAAGGTTCATGAAGATCTCCAGCTGACTGGGTTAAGAAGGACTAGTAGAGTCTTCAATATCGTCTGGACCAGATGAAGGTTCAGGTCTTGACTGTGACTCGACATGAGCCATGAGGGATGTTCCTGTCGACTGAACCAGATGAAGGTTCAAGGTGATCTCCAGCCGACTGGTTCCGAGAAGGATCATAGGGGTCTTTAATGTTGTCTAGACCAGATGAAGGATCGGGATTATCTCTAGTCGACCAGACCTACTGAGGGTCCGAGGGAGTCTTCTATGTCATCTGGACTAGATGAAAGTCTGGGTCTTGATCTTGACTCGATATGAGCCATGGGGAATATTCCGATCAACCAGACCAGAAGAAGAACTATGATCATCTCTAGTTGTCCAGACCTGTTGAGGGTCCAGATGAGTCTTCTATGTCGTCTGGATCAGATGAAGGGCTAGGTCTTGATTTTGACTCAACATGAGCCATGGGGAATATTCCCGTCGACTAGACCAGATGAAGGACCAGGATCATCTCCAGTCGACCAGACCTACTGAGGGTTCGGGGGAGTCTTATAAGTCGTCTTGACCAGATGAAGGTCCAAGTCTTGATCCATGTCATATGACATTGCCTATGAGTTTCAAAACCACATATATGGTTAGTATTAAAAAAAGAATACTTTCACATGTCGTTTGGAGTTTAGGTCGTCTGGACTTTTTGATAGAATCTGGAAGTTGACCAATGCTACAGTCAGGCTGTGTCGTCTGGAACATACACCATAGTCCATAAGAAAATTTTGGACCAAAAGAAAGCCATGATGTCATCGAATGCTATTCCTAGTCGACTGAGAATAATGTAAGTATTTTTGTGCCATTTGGAGGAGATGGCATGCATTGAGGGTGTCTGACTGTCGTTTGGGATAATCAGTAGTCGATAAATGTGTTTCCCCTTGTTTGGAAAGGGAATAAAAGCATTTGAAAGGTTAATTTCTCGCATCTCCGAGGTGTGGATTGTCCCCAGACGACAATAGGGTTCGCCCCAAATATCCCCCATATGGAATTTAGTTGGGCTTTATGAGACGATCCGTAAAGAATTAAGGCCCATGTCTTCTCACTACTGTAGCCCTAGCGAGAGATTCGAGGTGTCTATAGGCGGGAAAATGAAGCGCCAATGGGAGAAGTGAGTATAAGGTGGGTTGGGAGGCTCATTTGCTTCATTCATCAAAAACTTCCTCAAGCTTGCAAGCGTGAAAGGCTCTCAACTCGTTCCAAGGTACTCTTCGATTTTTCTCTTTTGTTCTTCAATTCGTCAATCCGTTTGTAGAGTATATTCAAGTTTTTCTTGATCAATTAGGTAATTTGATCCTTAGGGTAGTAGTGAGGTCCATGAAGTAAATCAAAATACAAGAGGACATGGAACTTGGGATTTCCTCGTCGACTGAGGGGGAGGATAGAGATGGAGATGCCTCTAAATGAGACGAGGAGGTCATCGCCTCTGAAAGAAATATAGTCGTAGGTGAGGCCATTGAGATTGGAAAGAATTCTGACCGAATGGGAGAAGAGATTCCAATTTCACTGATGGATCTAATTTTCGGGATCCCACATGCTCCAACTGATGATGATATCAACAATACCCTTGTTGGTGATGTTCATGTCACTGATGTACCAACTAATCAAGGACTGACTTTTTCCCTTGTAAAAACTTGTATGAAATATTTTCAAATGATAAATGAACATGAATTTATTTTTGAACTTTTTATCTTCCGTATGTGTGTAATCGTTCATTTTGTGATTGCCTATTTGCAAAACATAATTAGAAAAAAGCCAAATCTTGGTCGCTTAGTCTTGTAGTCGAATGAGGTAAATTCACTGAAGACCGACGCCGTATCATGTAGGCTGAAGGCCTGCGTTTATAATCCCTATTTTTTGGGTTGTGATTCCCTGCTTTTGGAGTCCGTTTGTCTGCGGTTGATGGATCATTGCATCCGAATACTTTGGTCGTTTAGAAGGGTTTGAAATTTTTTCTTCATGGCGGTTATTGAGACTACCTCGTTTCTTATTTATCTTGTATTCTTCCCATCGGATCTCGACTTGTGCTCGAGCCATTGCTTGGTCCATAGTGTAGCATTAGAACTTGGTTAGTTTCTTATAAAGCTCGCTGTCCACGAGCAGACCGTTCCTGAAGGCTTCTACAGTTATCGGCTAGTGGAGATCTGTGATGGATATTCTCTCATTGTTGAAACGAGCCATGTAGCTTCGAAGAGATTCTTTATTATGTTGCTAGATTGCATTGAGGTCGTCTGTGGTTTTCTCGAGCTTACAAGACCTGGCAAAGTGCTCCATAAACTTATCAGATTGTTCTTGATACGATCCAACAGTCCGGTAAGGAAGATTAATAAACCAAGTGAGGGCGGGGCCTGCCAATGTCTCTCCAAACCATCTGCACATTCCAACTTCTCATTGGTGAAGAGCCAAACCCGTAGACATCATCTTGTATTTGTAATGGACCAAATGGTCATGTGGGTCCGCAGATCCATCATATAATTTGATATCTGGAGGGCTGAATTTCCGTGGGAGTTCAATGGAAGTAATGGTCTCCAAGAAATGTGTATTTGAAATTTTATCGGCTCGGCTTTTTCTCACTGGTAGCCTGACTCCTTCTAGGCTAGGCATAATTGCTTCTTTGAGTTTTTTTATTTCCTTCTGCATTGACGAGGTGACTTGCTGTGCTCAGTCGGCTGGAGAGATATAATGACGAACTTGGTGACTTTGTGGATGGTTGTCTAATGGTGGATTTTCGCTCGCCACATCGTTGAATGCTCCCAAAAGATTGGTTTGAATGGTAGGATTGTTGGGATGATCGAGAGTTTCTCGTTGCTGGGAGGTTGAGGAAATTTGTTCTAACCGCTTCTGAAGGCTTGTGTTGGAGCTTCGCATGACAAGATTTTATTCTTCCAGCGCTCTTAATCGTTCTTTAGAGTAGTTAACTGTGCGATCATAAGGTCCGGTGTCTGCTCGCTGCCAAAATCGATGAGTAAATGTGTTTGAAAAGAGCATAGATTGAGAGATCTTTGCTTGCTATAAATCGCTAAGGCCCCACGATGTGTGTCAAATTGTGGACTATGGATTTCGCCTAAGGACCACAATCGAGAATTTATATGATGTGGCACTAGCGATCCTGTAAAACAAATATAGAATGAGCAGAGAGTTTCTTCCCACCGGTGTGCTGATTGCCGTAGGCACTCCGACGCTCAAGTCAGTGGTGAAAACGAGCAAAAAGTAGTTGAAGAATAAGGTTCGAAGTTACCTTGACCTCCGTTGACTGCCGTGAGGGAGGTGGGTTGGTGTTTTAAGGGTGATATTCTTTGAGGGCTCAAGTTGGAATGCTTCTGCCTGAATTCGTTGTGACACTGAGTTCTGCCTCTTTTTATAGGCTATTATGATGTGGGTCTCATTAATACATTAAATGTTTAACTTTTCGATGCTAAAATGGCTAATCACGTGGGGGTAATTAATTAAGAAAAATATATTTTTTGGTTTGGCTGTTGGAAGATCAATAGGTTGTCTTGTAGGATTCTTTTAGTATATGGGCCTGAGAAGTGTTCAATTCCTTGGTCCCATCTTGGCTCATGAATTGGCTGTTTGAAGGAATTGAGCTTTAGATGAGAATAGTTTAAGTCCTGTGGGCTAGATATTGTTAGGTATTTGTGTTTTCATTGATATTGGGCCTAAACTGAAAAGATGATTTTGCCATTGGCCCAAATTTGACCTCTGCACTTATTATAAGTAAAGTTATTTTAATTTAATTTTTTGACTTAAAATCGGATATCAAAATAATATCATTTATTTAAGTTGCTCCAAATATTTAAAATCAAAATGGATAATTTATTTTAGTTGATCACCATTAAATTATATATCTACTATTAAATTGTATGAGATTAATGACTAAGATATTTATAAGTGGTTATATTAACTAATGAGAAGTGGGATTCAGAGGAATGGTTTAAGGTGAGTGTTGATGCCGGGATCAATGGATCGAGAAATACCGTTGGGGTGGGAGCGGTGTTTAGCAACCACAAGGATGAGGGTATTGGTGTTGCTATAGATCAAGCACTATATACAGAGGACGTTGAGCTAGCAGAAGCTCAAGCTATCAAGATGGGAATTCACTATGTCTGTACGGGCCAATTTGGGTCAAGGGCAATTTTGTCATTTCGCTTAAGGCCCACTGATAAACACACCCCTGAAGACCCATAACCAAACTCAAAGGCACTATACAGGCCCAGGCCCAATGAGTTGCAACATTTATAACCAAGGGACATCCAAAGGCCAACCCACTCAACTTACAGCCTCATAAAATCAGTCGTTTCAGTCTACAACGGCAACTGCACTAAATGCCCCTCACGAAGTTGCAATCGTAACTGACTCCTACCTGACAAGAAATAAAGGAGCAGTAAATGCGCACGTTCCCCTGAGAGCATATATATAAACGAAGATAGATAAGGGAAAAGGGGTCTGATTTCTTGGGTTTAGCTCAATACGACACTCTCTATAAGCTGTCTCTAAACCCCTCATCCACCGCCCTCACGGCAGCTATCGTAGTTCACGGTATCATCTAACCTTGTCCTTCTCTCTATTACACCCATTGTACATTTACTGACTTGAGCGTCGGAGTGCCCCCGGCACCCACCACACCGGTGGGCAGTACTCCCGCTCACTCTATATCTTTGTTTTGCAGGATCGCTAGCGCCCCAAACTGTAAATTCTCGATTGTGGACCTCGGGCGAAAACCAGCGTCTACAATTTGGCGCCCACCGTGGGGCCCTAGCGATTCATAGCATGCAAAGATTCCCTCATACGATCTTTTCAAACACCCCTACGTGAATGGCATTATGCAAAAAGCAAACATCAGATCTCATGATCACTTAATTAGTCACCCTCCAAGAAAAATTACAAACATTCACCCCAGCAATCCTATCATTTGATCCAACACTTGGATCATTCCATACACATCCACCTGTCGACCGGGGAATATCCTCATAATCCACAGCCATACTCCAATCGACCAATAAACTCTATAGAAGGATTGCCCTCACTTCCAGACTACATGAAAAAAGTGTTATCTTCTTCAGACGACATTAAAAAGATCCTCATCTCCTCCAGAAGACATTAATAGACTGTCAATAATTTTAGACTCAATTCAACCAGTCTCATGGACCTACATCAGGAACAAGGCGTGTCCCTTCGATGGAATCGGCATAAGGAGATTGTCCCATTTGACAATACCCAAATGAAGATTTGGTGAGGACTTCCCAGTCAACATTACCAGTGGCCGCATGTTTTTGGATCGTTTGTGGGCTGGAGAGCGATGGTGGTCGAGCAGATCTTCCGTTGCTTTGGATGCCTATTGTAGGTCCTCAATTGGGCTCCATATCGTGAGTAGGTTTCTCGTGGGCTGTTATGATGGACTGAAGGTGGTGGGGGTTGGTCGTGTTATGAACCAAGCTTTGGGCGATTGGCTGACTTAAGGGCTAGTTGCTGAGCAGTCGAATGATTCAGATTAGCAGGGATTTGTGGCCTAGAACTTGGAGTTGACGACCTTGAGCTCTGGGATGGTCGCGTCTTGACCACTGTGGAGCTGGTAAGAGATGGATAAATTCTTGAAGGAGCTGTGGATCTTGATGCTATTGGGCGGGCAGATGGTGTGGAAGGTCTAGCTGAAGATACAGAACAGACGCTTAGAGAGGCTGGTCTAGTGTAAGACGAAACTGAAGCTGAGCTTGTATTTAGGATTGAAGTAGATCTATTAGAAGAATAGTTAGTTACTATATTGCGATGCAGAGATAGAAGAGCGAGTACTAAACTGCTTCTAGCAGGTCTTGAGGAATGGACATAATGGTTGTTGCTTTCTGATTAAGGAACGAACAAATCGTACATACCTCAGAAGTTCACAAAGTCAGAGAAAAGAAATTAAAAGAAAAGGTCCACGTGAGATGAGAGAAAAATAGGAAAGAAAGGTGGGCCCGGATTTGATTTATTGTTTGATTAAAGAAGAAGAGTTGGCGTGATAAGAGAGAAGATAAAACAAAAAAAAAAACAAAGAAGACTCTGACCAAAATAAGAAAAAGAAGAAAGTAGCCCTATATTTTGACTAAAACAAGAATAGCGTGTGGGCCATGTCGTCTCAAACTTTGTTCATTATAAAAACTTTGTTCATTATAAAAATAAAAGCCTGCAAGCAAGCGGCTGACATATACTGCCACACATCCATTTTCCCCACACTACAAAAACCCATAGCCTCTTATCCAAAAGTACAGCCCCCCTCCACGAGCAGCTACCACCCGGCACTTTTAAAGCTGCCACACGCTATGTTTATCTGAAATGAAGATTTTTGTTGATTGAACACAAAATGACGATTCATGGGGAATGGTCATGCGACAGTGGAACCCATAAATGAATGGGTATCTTATGGTGTGGATGCTGGAAAAAAGATACTGATGATGTCTATCCAGTAGATTCATGTAGATTGAACTGGGGCGAACAAGTGTGGATACCAGAAACTCAACAAATTGAAGTGGTAGTCGTGTTAGTGAACTTGCATGACTTCTTTGTCTTGTATTCCATCACTCATATCAAGTGATGGCACAAAGTAGACTCATTGTGGTACTCCGGGCCGTGAACCTTGATAGCTAATGATAAATGCGCCCATGCTACATGAATATAAAGCTAAGGCAACAAAACCGCATGACCGTCATACTATCCATACTACAAGGTGGATGGCTATCAACTTCAAGTTACATGGAAAATTCCCAATACCCCTAGACTACTTGGAATGTTAGTCAACTCCTCCACACTAAATCAAGAAATGCCGTATGACAAAGTTGAAGACCTGGACTACTCTTGTATGGAGTGCATCCTGAACCTTCATCTGGTTCAGTCGACCGGGGACATCCCTCCCAGATTCGTGTCGAGTCAAGTTGTAGACATGGATTACACATGTCGTATGACTTATACCTTCCTGGCATCATCAAGTCCAGTCGACCGGGGACATCCCCCATTGACTCATGTCGAGTCAAAGTTGTAGACATGGATTACACATGTCGTATGACTTATATCTTCCTGGACTCATCAAGTCCAGTCGACCGGGGACATCCCCCATGGACTCATCATGTCGAGTCAAAGTTGTAGACATGGATTACACATGTCATATGACTTATATCTTCCTGGACTCATCAAGTCCAGTCGACCGGGCACATCCCCCATTGACTCATGTCGAGTCAAAGTTGTAGACATGGATTACACATGTCGTATGACTTATATCTTCCTGGACTCATCAAGTCCAGTCGACCGGGGACATCCCCCATGGACTCATCATGTCGAGTCAAAGTTGTAGACATGGATTACACATGTCATATGACTTATATCTTCCTGGACTCATCAAGTCCAGTCGACCGGGCACATCCCCCATGGACTCATCATGTCGAGTCAAAGTTGTAGACATGGATTACACATGTCATATGACTTATATCTTCCTGGACTCATCAAGTCCAGTCGACCGGGCACATCCCCCATTGACTCATGTCGAGTCAAAGTTGTAGACATGGATTACACATGTCGTATGACTTATATCTTCCTGGACTCATCAAGTCCAGTCGACCGGGGACATCCCCCATGGACTCATCATGTCGAGTCAAAGTTGTAGACATGGATTACACATGTCATATGACTTATATCTTCCTGGACTCATCAAGTCCAGTCGACCGGGCACATCCCCCATGGACTCATCATGTCGAGTCAAAGTTGTAGACATGGATTACACATGTCATATGACTTATATCTTCCTGGACTCATCAAGTCCAGTCGACCGGGCACATCCCCTATGGACTCATGTCGAGTCAAAGTTGTAGACATGGATTACACATGTCATATGACTTATATCTTCCTGGACTCATCAAGTCCAGTCGACCGGGGACATCCCCCATAGACTCATATCGAGTCAAAGTTGTAGACATGGATTACACATGTCGTATGACTTATATCTTCCTGGACTCATCAAGTCCAGTCGGCCGGGGACATCCCCCATAGACTCATGTCGAGTCAAGTTGTAGACATGGATTACACATGTCAAATGAACTATATCCTGAATCTTCAACTAGATCAGTCGACTGGGGACATCCCCCATGGACTCATGTCGAATCAAGTTGTAGACATGGATTACACATGTCGTATGACTTATATCTTCCTGGACTCATCAAGTCCAGTCGACACTGGTTTGATTCAATTAAATAGGCAGCATCAAACGCTCGAGTAAGCCTACATACCATGACCTCGTCCCAAGCGACACAAGCATCAAATACTCTCCAAGCCAATGACTCTTTGACTTAGAGAGTAGGGGACAAACTGTACGGGCCAAATTTGGGTCAGGGCAATTTTGTCATTTCGCTTAAGGCCCACTGATAAACACACCCCTGAAGACCCATAACCAAACTCAAAGGCACTATACAGGCCCAGGCCCAATGAGTTGCAACATTTATAACCAAGGGACATCCAAAGGCCACCCACTCAACTTACAGCCTCATAAAATCAGTCGTTTCAGTCTACAACGGCAACTGCACTAAATGCCCCTCACGAAGTTGCAATCGTAACTGACTCCTACCTGACAAGAAATAAAGGAGCAGTAGTAAATGCGCACGTTCCCCTGAGAGCATATATATAAACGAAGATAGATAAGGGAAAAGGGGTCTGATTTCTTGGGTTTAGCTCAATACGACACTCTCTATAAGCTGTCTCTAAACCCCTCATCCACCGCCCTCACGGCAGCTATCGCAGTTCACGGTATCATCTAACCTTGTCCTTCTCTCTATTACACCCATTGTACATTTACTGACTTGAGCGTCGGAGTGCCCCCGGCACCCACCACACCGGTGGGCAGTACTCCCGCTCACTCTATATCTTTGTTTTGCAGGATCGCTAGCGCCCCAAACTGTAAATTCTCGATTGTGGACCTCGGGCGAAAACCAGCGTCTACAATGTCGAACAACACAATCTTAAGCCGTTAATCATTGAATCGGATGCTAAAAATATTGTGGACCTGATTAGAGGTACTATCACTAGTTTTAAAGAAATCTCATGGATCATCATGGAAGTTCAAGATGCGATGAAAGATTCAGATAGTTTTAGAATTACTTTCAAATCTCGAACTTGTAATGTTGAGGCACATGCTTTGGCAAAAATTACTTGTAATTATCCCGTGTCGGGTTTTTGGAGGGATAATTTTCCCTAGTTTTATATGTAATTTGCATTTCAGTCTTTAATATAAAGATCTCTTTTCAAAAAAAAAAAAAAAACTAATGAATCCACTTTCTTGATGGCAATGATTTAACCAGAAAGGGAATCCACATGCACTGTTTAAGATTGAATATTAGGTTAATATTATTGTATTACATCAATTAATTAATGTTAAAGAAAGAATTTAATTTGGAATCAAAAGTTTCGGGGAAAAAAAAGCTAATAAAAGTGGTGGGTGGGTGGGTATGGATGGCCCGGGTAATTTATATTAAAAACATTTTTAATTAAATATATCTATTTTAATTGTAAATACGTATATTTATGATTAAATTTTTAAGGTGCAATATAAAATATCAATAAAAATATTTAAATAATTAATTTTTTAAGTATTAACAAAATAAAAATTTATTTAAAAAATAAAAAATACATTATTTTAGAGGTTCAAACTTGACTAAACCGGCACGATAATAGAGAAATATAGACCGGACTTGATAAAACCCAAATTCGATCTGTGATTTAGTGAGGGTTTTTGATTTAGTGTGCACTCTACGGATGTGCAGAAGGTCAATTTAAAGGAATTTTCCAATTCAAGAAAGGCCAGAAATATGACACTCAGCCAAAATTAAAACAAAATAGAAACCCACAGCTTCTAATATTTTCGATTATCTTTGTTGCTAATTAATAAAGTGGGTGCTGAATCACTTTGTAGATTTTATTGTATTAGATTGGTGGTTTTACATGCATGTGTATGTTTTCCAGAACCATTAATTATCCATAATAAGTTATCCATATAATTTCAATATTAAATTTGTTAAAATATATCTTATAAATTAATAAAAAAAATATAATTTATTAATAAAATGATTATGATTTGTCTCACTAAATAGTATCGAATATTTTTTTTAATGAAAAATAAATTTTACCCCAATCAATATTTTGACTACGTGATTATATGTACTCTCAAAATTTAAATTTTCTTGAAAAAATAAATAGATCTATCAAGTTTGATAGGAGTATTAAAATTGAAAATATTATTAGTTGAATCAGATGATGAAAATAGGAGCTTGGATTTTCCAGTACTGTAGCTATTATAAAAAAAAACATATTGAAACAAGGTTAGTTCTTTATTTGATCTGATTCTTCAAGTTTTTATTTTCATGGTCAGAATTTGTGAAGAAAATGTGTATCAACATTTACTTAATTAGAACTTACAAATGAGAGGTATTTATATAGGCATTATACAACTAACATATTAAATACACAACTACACAATTATCATATTAAATACACAACAACCATATTAAATACATAACTACACAACTATCAACTACACAACTAACATCCCCCCTCAAAAATATTGGTTTACACAACTAAATAATTCATTTCCTAATCCTTGACTTGATTTAATTGGATTAAATTAAAGTGGGAGACAATGAAGATTGGTCACACCTAATTATACATATTTGGACAAATTAGATTAAGCCCACTTAAAAGTTGATTACATCTTTATTAATTAAAAATTGCCTAAGTTTTGTTATAAATAGCAAACTTTAAGAATGTTTTAATTACAAGTACAAATACAAGCAAATTCTTAGAGAAATTAGGGTAAGTTAGAGAAGTATTTAGAGAAGCTTGTGAGGTCTCTACAACATTTCATCTAGGAGAAATCAAGATTGGATCTTGAAGTGAAGCCTGCTAGCATTGAAAATCAATATTGGATCTTGAAATTAAGATTGGATCTTGCATCAAGCTTGCTAGGTAAGTTTGAACTTCTCTTAAGTTATGAATTATGTATTAGATGCATGATCACATAGCTTAATGTTGAAATAAGGCTAATAAATTGTGTTAGGATGCTTTGGAAGTATAAACACAATATGCTTGTAATTGGGTCAAAATATTTATGTTAGATATAAACATAATTTAGAGTTTGGAACTCTTGATGAAAGCTTAGAGTTATGGCTATCATTCTAGAATCACTTGACCACCTTTGGGTGACCTATAATTATTCACGAGATATTTTTTATTGGGATTCTAATTTGGTTTATGTATTGGATTCAAAATTTGCGCAAATGTGTATTTAGAATAAATTTATATTTTTGTAAAAATATTATATATTTTGAAAAAACTTGATTTTTATTTTATAATATGTGTTGATGTTGGTTTTGAAGTTAAAAATTAATTTTGGGTGTTTTTGAAGTGTTTAGGGAAGACTAGAAGAAATTAGGGTAAAAGCTCACTGGAAAGTGAGCTGAATGAATTGATTTTAAAAAAATTTGGCTTGCACGCACTGTGCTCGCGTGCACTGTAGTACGCGCGTCATGTGCGTGAGCGTGCCAAATTTGTTTTTGCTCGTTTTTGAGTTTCCGGACTCCGATTCAGTCCCGATTTTTTCATATACACTCGTAATGGAATATAGTATTTCATTGAATTATTTAAAATTACACTCATACTTGATATCTATTGGTTAGACCCATTTCCGCTGCGTGGGGCACCGATCCGACCCTAGGGGTTCCACAACTGGCCCAATAAATTTCCTATATTCATTATTATTGTACATAATTATAGGATTTATTTC
>SKCR01044767.1:0-47749 GCA_019454045.1 Zanthoxylum bungeanum
AAACCTAATTTCAGAAACATCTTTGCATCCTCAGGTTGATAATTTTGAAGCATGTATTTCACAGATGAAAGATGAATAGCTGAATACAAGAATTTTACAATACATCTGTGAAGAAAAGGTGGAACAAGAAGCAGAGCAAATGGAGGAGCAAATGTCTGACCTTAATAATGATCCAGAGCATTCAGGAGAAACATCGCTGTTTTGGGGAGTACAAATCAAAGATATCGCCCATAAGCTTGACAGAATGGAACTCCCATTCCAAGTCAAGCTCCAAACGAGACCTCCTGATTTTCTCTCTTTCTTTGTAGGAACCACTGGAGTAAGAAGGAGCAAAAAGGTGGCACAAGCAATAAATGGGACAAAAAAATTTCTGCTACCTTACCTTTGCAAGAGACCATTCAAAAGCAACACTCACGGGATTGTCTTTAATAGGACATCCAAAACGACATTGAAACCACCTTAACAGATGGATTTCAGTCACGTCTTGCTAAAGATGAAAAATTTAGCGCTAGCAGGGAGGCAACCCATGCAATTTGTTCTAATTTATGTTTTCATATTTTGTGTATACATGTTGTAGAGTTTTAAATTTTTTGTGTTATTTTTGTAGGGAAAATCACAAACGGAGCATTTTAAGACAGAAGGAATGGTGTTTGGCAATCACAATGATGAGAAACAATTCATTAGCGATGGCTGAGTAAAGAATAAATTCTTGAGACGCATCCTAATGAATTTATACTAAACGAGTGGCGTATTGCGTATACAATTCTGTTACCTTAATTATTGCTTTGATTCGCTTTTCTGTTGTAATTATCTTTATTTTTGTAGACAGGATCCCGACTTTTTAACCTTTCACGATTTCATTTTGTTGTTTAGCTAAACAAGCTTCCTATGGAAGATACTAGTGCTATTGTTACTCATCCTTTTCAGGTTCAATAAATTCAGCTCGTCATTGCACTTTTGAAGGCATCCAGAATTGAGAAAGAAATACATATAAAAATGGAAGCCACTTCGAGAAGACGTGTTGAAAACATCTGTGTGTTTTGCGGTAGTAGTGTTGGTACTAAACCACAATACGTAGAGGCAGCACATGAAATGGGTCGAGTCTTAGCTGAAAGGAATATGCACTTAATATATGGCGGAGGCAATCTTGGACTTATGGGGATCGTTTCAAAGGCTGTACAGGAAGGAGGCAGTCACGTTTTGGGAATCATCCCAAAACCCATGGCATAGGCAAATCTTATTGGATCATCAAACGGAGAGGAACTTATTGTGCCAGGTATGTCTGAACGACTGGTAGAAATGATTAACCGTGCTGATGCTTTTATCGCTTTGCCAGGTGGCTTTGGCACATTGGAGGAAATTTTTATAGTTCTATCTTGGGCGAACCTGAACATACACCAGAAACCGCTTTGGATTGTTTAATGTTGATGGATTTTATGATTTTCTTTGTGTGTTTCTTGATGATTCTCGGACAAATGGGTTCGTGTCAAAACCTATGAAAGAACTCCTTTTTACTGCCAGAACTGCTCCGGATCTAATAGACCAACTCTTAGCCTATGAATCATAAGTTGAACATATCCTTGCAAATATAAATTGGTCCGAGGACGATCGTGGTAAGAGGCGTCGATTAATATGGATCTTAACCTTTAATTTCCTGTAGATTTTCAGCTAACCAGGTACGACCTTCTTAACTCTCATTTTACTGTTTAAGACATCAGGACAATGTCTCATTTAGGTTTGGGGGAGGAAATTAGTTGATAAGTACCTTATTTTTAGTTGGTGTGTTTGTTTTATTTTTAGTCCAAATTTTTTCGAAAAATTCAAAAAAAAAATGAAAATTTATCAAAATTACAAAAATATTTTGCGTTTTTGTGTTTTTATTTTGATTAAAAAGGTGAAATTGGTAAAAGATAGCCGAGTAAGGAGTTTCCACTCCTGAGACGTATCTCAAGCCTATTTTCGAAATAAGTTAATTTTTGTTTATTAGATTTTGAATTATTTAATTTGTAAATTCTCCATAAAACGAACTAAAATGGATCTTCATATGTTCAGTTAGCAGATATTATCAACATATATAGTAACATACAGACATGAGATAAAATTGAAAAGTTTATAATATTCAGTGCTCTAGTTTAATTGGAGGAAGCTGTAGGGGTTTTGGGGCTGAATCCGGTAACGCAGCGGAATGGGTGGAAAATCATTTTTCCGATTTCAAAACTTTTTCTCGGATTAATTAAATAAACATATTTATTTAATATTCCAATAATCAAATTATGAAAATAAATTCAATAAATCATATTTAAGTGAATTTACCGAATTGCCCTTACACTTGGTATTTTGTTCATTTTAATCCGAAATTGATCAAATCAATTTTGAAAGATTCTAAATCATTTCTAAGATGAACTTAGCATGTTCAAAACATCAAAACACCAAGGCAACCAAAATCCCCAATTTTCCCTCACTTGGCCGAGAGTTCCATTAGGTGGGCAACTTGTGCATTTTGTCATTTCTTGTCTCAAAACACATCAAGATGCAATCCAATCAATATGAAACTTTATATGCATCATATACACATCCAAATACACAACATAAATGAAAATCCCCAAATTTGGAATTAGTCATGAACCCTAATTTTTCAATTTCTTCAAATTGGACAAATTAGACCAAATAGTTTAAATCAATTACTTTAATCATCATTCTTCCATCCAATCAAAGTCTCAACACAATGAAACAACTCAAGATCAAATATAGGTCATTTAAGAGTGGGTCAATAACTCTATATTAGCAACAAAAGTTTCCAAAACCTTAAAAGAATGCTCAACTACAATAGTCACAAACTTCCTTCATCACACATGCTCAACACTTCCAACCAAACTTCCATCATCAAAAACACAAAGAATAAAGAAAAGAATAACTTAAGAACATCATATGTTATAGCCTAGATCATAAGGAACATTTTCTTATCTAATAACAAGTTGGAAAAACTTACTAAATCCAAGCTTTTCTTTTGTTTTTCCTTTTCTTCTTCACAAGCTTCTTTGTTTTTCTTTTATGGAGTTTCTTTAAAGTGTATTAGGTTACCAAATGAAAATGAAATGAAAAAAATATACTTGTGTGCACAAAAGCGTATGGCCGAATTTCACAAGCATATATTACAAAATTAATTTCAATTTCATTTAACATTTCATTTGGTCAAGATGATTAAATATCTAAAACACCTATAAAGATATTTAATAAAGTCAACAAAGGCAACTTAATCATTTTAAATCAAATATCCAAAGTTAAGATATTTATATTTTAATTAATTTAATCATTTAACAATTAATGATTAATTATTAATTAAATACAATATATTAAATATATGTATTATATTTACATTAAATATCAAATACATATATTCATTTAGGATATAAGTCAAATATCTCAATTTGACTATTAATTAATGTGTATTAAATTAATCAAGTATTAAATGTAAATACATAATAATTATCAATTACTTTCGGGTCCCTTTGGCACGTATCTTATGTTTAACCTTTAAACGACTTTATAATAATCAATATTATTTATTAATGTTGCTCTAGTGCTCTACGAGTATGTTTCATTATTGAGACTCTCTAGATTCAGGTATATCCGTCACGAAATCCAATTTCGTGTCCATAATTTATCCACCCGTAAATTATGACGATCACAGATAATCTCGCTGAATCCTACAGGTCGAGGTCATGGCAAATGTATAATTCCTCCGTCACAGGTATCCGGATAAATCCCAGAGATATAGATGTAAACGTCAGATCTCTATGGGGATTATCCCGTCGACTATTCTATTAGCAATCTCTTAAAGAATGTTTAGAACTAGTTTCTAAACTTTACCACGGGCCCATGGTTTTATTTGATTGCTAATCATATGGACTACCTATGCTCTGGTACACAGAACTGACGGATCCTATCTTGATACACATATGACACTTTAAGGATCTATCTACACCCAACGAACAGGCGGAGGACTGATCTAAATAGATCAGTGACGTGACTGCCATCTAAGTGTAGAAGATGTCTCATGTGCCCACAATGCCATCTCAAGTCTAAGAATCACAAGTGCTACTCAACCCGAGAAGATTCTTATTGACGTTGGTGTACCATCCATTAAGAATCTTCGGTGAGTCGTTCAATGTTTATCCCCTATAAACACCCACACGTCTATACTAGTCTCCAAGACTAATGGTTCATTGAGAAACCATTGGAATCATATATTCGAGTATACGACATGTACCGGTTCAACGGGTTTACTTTACTGGACCAAGTAGTGTAAACCTTGACCAGGAATTGTCTGAGAATGACAACGTCATGATACTACTCAATGTCAGTTGCGATGCTTTTGCAACAGTACCAAGGACTATAATTCTAAGGTCATTACGTCTTTACCATATATAAAGATAGATTATATTATATAAACTGCATATATTATTCAAAATAATAATGTTTTACAGAAGTATTCAAAAGAAATACAACCGGGAATTGGCGCTCTGAGCACCAACCCCAACAAAATCTCTCACTTGCTTTAGTGCCAATATCGATTGTATCTAATACCCATCGACTCCACATGTTTATCAAACAGCTTCAGAGGTATAGCCTTTGTCAGCGGGTCTGCTACATTATCTTCACTCGGTACCTTGCACACGACAATATCGCCTCGCGACATAATCTCTCGAATGATGTGGTACTTGCGTTCCACATGCTTCGACTTCTGATGCGCCCTCGATTCATTTGCTTGTGCAATGGCTCCATTATTATCACAGTATAACAGAATCACATTCTCGATACTTGGGACAACTCCCAAATCTGTGATAAAGTTCCTTATCCACACAGCCACTTTTACAGCTTCAGAAGCTGTAATATATTCCACCTCAGTGGTGGAATCTGCTGTCGATCCCTGTTTGGAACTCTTCCAACAAACTGCACCTCCGTTAAGGGTAAAGACAAATCCAGATGTAGACTTTCTATCATCAGGATCCGATTGGAAATCGGAGTCTGTATACCCATTAACCTGTAGTTCGTTTCCTCCATAAATTATTAACTTATCCTTGGTACCTTTAAGATACTTTAGGATATGTTTAATGGCCATCCAATGGTCATAACCTGGATTGGTCTGATATTGACTAGTTACGCTAACAGCGAAACTGATATCAGGCCTCGTACATAACATGGCATACATTATGCTACCCAAACATGAAGCATAAGGTTGGTTATACATTCTAACCTTCTCATCTTCTGTTTGTGGACACATCTTCTTAGAAAGTTGAATCCCATGTCTGAACGGTATATTTGATGTCTTACAGTTACCAAAACTATACCGTTCCAAGATCTTATCTATGTACGTTGATTGGGATAACCCAATCAGCCTCATTTGTCTATCTTTATAGAGTTTTATCCCTAAAACATATGAAGCTTCTCCCAGGTCCTTCATGGAGAAATTCTTACAGAGGTATGCTTTGACGCTTTGTAACATACCTAAATCATTCCCAATGATTAGGATGTCATCAAATATAGGACTAAAAATACGACCATGCTCCAACTGGCCTTCTGATACACACAGGATTCTTCCGAATTCTTGAGAAAACCAGACGAAAATAATCTCGTCGAATCGAAGATTCCAACTTCGTGAAGCTTGTTTAAGTCCATAAATGGACTTCTTAAGCTTACATACCATGCCCGAGTTTTCGCTACGCAAACCTTCCGGCTGTTCCATATAGATTTCTTCATCAAGAAATCCATTTAGAAAAATCCTGTGTTTCTCAATAACTGGCCGTTTTGACATCCATTTGCCAATCTCATAGTCATGATACGCAGCTATAGAAAGCAAAATCTGAATAGACTTAAGCATTGCTACTGGTGAAAAAGTTTCATCGTAGTCGACGCCAGGTCACTGTGTGTAACCTTTCGCTAGCAGTCGGGCCTTGTAAGTTTCAACCTTACCGTCAGACCCTCGCTTCCTCTTGTAAACCCATTTACAACCGATAGGAACAATTCCTTCGGGAAGCGGAATCAAGTCCCACACTTGATTCTCATGCATTGAGTCTATCTCGGATTTCATGGCACTTTGCCATTTCACGGAGTCGATGTCCAACATCGATTCTCTATAGGTGAAAGGATCTGTCTCTGCAACTAAGAGAACATCCAGACTCTTTTCTTGTATCAAATACAAGCGTTCATGAGGTCTGGATACCCTTTCCGACCTACGGAGTTTGTGTGTTGAAGGTCATTCATCTACTTGAACTTCAGGTTCCTCCGTTGGTTCATTTTTTTCAGGTTGGACTTCATCAAGCTCAAATTGTCTATGATTACCACCTTCTGACAAAAATTTTACTTCTAAATTTTACGAAGCGAGCTACGAACACATTTCGATGCTCGGTATCATAGAATAGATATCCCCTCGTATTCGAAGGATATCCAACAAACCTAAACTTTTGCCCTCGAGACGAAAGCTTATCTTGCTGAGTCACCCTGACATAGGCAGGACAACCCCAACCATTAATATAATTAAGATTTGGTTTCCTACCGAACCATATCTGATACGGAGTTGTAGGAATAAATTTTGAAGGAATCTTGTTCAAAAGATGTGCGGCTGTTAAGAGAGAGTAGCTCCATAAGTAATAGGGCAAATCTGTGAAACTCAACATTGATCGGACCATATCCAATAAAGTCCGATTTCTCCTCTCAGACACTCCATTGTGCTGTGGAGTACCTGGAGGAGTATATTGAGCGAGAATCTCATTCTCCTTCATATAATCCATGAACTCACCACTCATATATTCGCCGCCTCGATCTGATCGAAGGTATTTAATATATTTACCAGTTTGTTTTTCTACTTCATTTCGGAACTCTTTGAACTTTTCAAAGGTTTCCGATTTATGTCGCATCAAATAGACATAACCGTACCGTGACAGATCATCGGTAAAGGTAACGAAGTACGAATAACCACTGTGAGCAGTTTGACTTAGTGGACCACATACATCAGAATGTACGAGTTCCAGTAAGTTGGTGGCACGGTGTCCAACACCTGAAAATGGGGCTTTGGTCATCTTACCCTGAATACAGGATTCACAAGTTGGATAGGATTCAATGGTAAAATCTGGTATCAAACCATTCCTAACCAATTGGGTAAGGCGTTTAACGCCAATGTGACTAAGCCTCATATGCCAAAGTTCAGTATTATTAATTACAGGTAAACTACGTTTATTAACTCCAGTATTTAATATATCTTTTGAAGTTTGCAATGTATAATGACCATGCTGGTTTGGACAACAAAGGATCTGAATATTATTACTATCATATAAATATAAAGAACTGTTCTTAATATTAATACAAAAGCCTTCTGTATCCAATACAAAAAGAGATATAATATTAGCTACACATCCAGGTACAAAATGGCATTCATTTAACAAAAGTGTCCCATTCGGCAATGAGATCTCGCATACTCCCACTGCAACTGCATCCAAAGAGTCTCCACTCCTGAACAACAACTGCATCTCTCCGGGCTTCAGCCTCCTACTTTCCTTCAGCACCTGCAACGAATTGCAAATGTGAATGGGACAAGCAGAATCTAAAATCCAGTTGGATGTAACGGCTTCACAAGCCAAATATAAATCAATAACTGGAAAAATAAATGTACCTGATGTAGATGCTCTATCTCTCATCAGCTGGGCGATGTAATCAGGACAGTTCCTTTTCCAATACCCGAATTTGCCGCAGTGGTGGCATTTGTCTTCAGAAGCCCTCTTGGGCTTAGCAATCTTCGCCTGTTGTTGAGGACCAAAAGCCTTCTTCTTCTTTCCTTTCTTCTTCTTTCCCTTTGACCAGCATTGGGAAGAAGCAGAAATAGAAGTAGTTCTAGGAGGGCGAGTCGGTACTCCCTTCTTAAGGTCCTCTTCTGCCGTGAGCAACATCCTATGTAGCTCCTGGTAGGTACAGACAGTCCCATTCATGTTGAAGTACATCACGAACTGGCGATATGAAGCTGGAAGTGAACCAAGAATGACACTCCTACCGAGAATTTCATTCAAGATGAGATTATGTTGCCTCAACTGATCGATCAAATTAATCATCTGAAGAACATGTGGGCTAACATCTTGCCCCTCATCCAGACGCGGCTGGAACAATCCGTTGCGACTTTGTGAACAATCACTTGTTCTTGGTTCTCAAACAATTATCTCAATCGCGTCATCATACTATAGGAATCTAGCATACCATAGTATTGTTTCTTGAGTTTCGGAGACAGCAAACTAAGGATGTATGATTTAACCCTTAAATCATCATCCTTCCAAGTTTCAAAAAATTGGCGTTCCTCCTCCGAAGCATCTACACCCACAGCAAGGGGCAACAGACCCTCAAGAACATATCCCAGCTTTTCAGAATCGACGACAATCCTCAAATCCAATTCCTAGTCTGCGAAGTTCTCAGCGCCTTTCAGTTTGTTCGCATCAAGCATACGCGCAAACTGATTTGTGGATTGTGCCGCCATCGCCAATCTATCATATAGATCACGAAAAACGGTTAGCAGAAATTAAGTAGTTTCATATAATATCAAAAGCATAAACTATATCATGGATTTTTAATCTAAAAATACCCCTCCCACTAAATCATACAATACTGTAGTCCCAAAATAGAATACAAAGATTTAATATTTAAATTAAATACAAATAGTGGAAAGTGGATCCCGTGAATATATTTCAGCTCACAGCAGAGGCACGGTCTCGCCTACGTATATTCATCAGGTAAACAACTCATTTGTCAATCACTCAAAAGTGGCTCCTGGGTTTCCAGTCCTGGTCGTTTCTCGTTGTCGCTGCGATGGCAGGTCCACAAGGAGACGTACCAAGGTTAAACTCGTCAATGATAAACTCAAGTTACTTACGTAATCCTGACAGCTAGGGCACGTTCAGAATTCCGCTTTCGCTTGAATTTATCTAGTATCTGATATACATCCGGTATAAATAAATCTCTGTCGGCTACACCCTCACAGCAAAGGCACAGTCTCGGATGTAGTCACAGAGAAGTATTCATAAACCGTATTGACAAGATGGACCATATAACATGCATCAAATACATAATTACATTAAAACCTTATTAATTATGGAATTCCGCTAAGTGTCATACACCCTAAATCTAACCAAATTAGATTATAATAAGCATGTATAAATTCAAGAAAACATGATTAAACATTGATTAAATTAAGCTAATCATTTTAGGGTGGCCTAGAATCAGACTTGCTCTGATACCATTTTGTAGGGGGTTTAGGGGTTGAATCTGGTAACGCAGCGGAAGCGGTGGAAAATCAAATTATCCGATTTCAAAACATTTTCTCGGATTAATTAAATAAACATATTTATTTATATTCCAATAATCAAATTATGACAATAAATTCAATAAATCAATTTAAGTGAATTTACAGAATTGCCCTTACACTTTGTATTTTGTTCATTTTAATCCGAAATTGATCAAATCAATTTTGAATTATTCTAAATCATTTCTAATATGAACTTAGCATGTTCAAAACATCAAAACACCAAGGCAACCAAAATCCCCAATTTTCCCTCACTTGGCCGAGAGCTCCATTAGGTGGGCAACTTGTGCATTTTGTCATTTCATGTCTCAAAACACATCAAGATGCAATCCAATCAACATGAAACTTTATATAAATCATATACACATCCAAATACATAACAACAAAAAATCCCAAATTGGAATTAGTCATGAACCCTAATTGTTCAATTTCTTCAAATTGGACAAATTAGACAAATAGTTTAAATCAATTACTTTAATCATCATTCTTCCATCCAATCAAAGTCTCAACACAATGAAACAACTCAAGATCAAATCTAGGTCATTTATTAGTGGGTCAATAACTCTAGATTAGCAGCAAAAGTTTCCAAAACCTTAAAAGAATGCTTACAACTACAATAGTCACAAACTTCCCTCATCACAGATGCTCAACACTTCCAACCAAACTTCCATCATCAAAAACACAATTAATAAAGAAAAATAATAACTTAAGAACATCATATGTTATAGCCTAGATCATAAGGAACATTTTCTTATCTAATAGCAAGTTGGAAAAAACTTACTAAATCCAAGCTTTTCTTTTGTTTCTTTTCTTCTTCACAAGCTTCTTTGTTTTTCTTTTATGGACTTTCTTTTAAAGTGTATTAGGTTACCAAACGAAACAAATATATACTTGTGCACAAACAGCTTATGGCCGAATTTCACAAGCATATATTACAAAATTAATTTCAATTTCATTTAACATTTCATTTGGTCAAGATGATTAAAAATCTAAAAAACCTTTAAAGATATTTAATAAAGTCAACAAAGGCAACTTAATCATTTTAAATCAAATATCCAAAGTTAAGATATTTATATTTAATTAATTTAATCATTTAACAATTAAATAATTAATTAATTAAATACAAATATATTAAATATATGTATTATATTTACATTAAATATCAAATACATATATTCATTTAGGATATAAGTCAAATATCTCAATTTGACACTATTAATTAATGTGTATTTAAATTAATCAAGTATTAAATGTAAATACATAATAATTAATCAAATGACTATCGGGTCCCTTTGGCACGTATCTTGTGTTTAACCTTTAAACGACTTTATATAAATCAATATTATTTATTAATGTTGCTCTAGTGCTCTACGAGTATGTTTCATTATTGAGACTATCTAGATTCAGGTATATCTGTCACGAAATCCAATTTCGTGTCCATAATTTATCCACCAGTAAATTATGACGATCACGGATAATCTCGCTTAATCCTACAGGTCGAGGTCATGGCAAATGTATAATTCCTCCGTCACAGGTATCCGGATAAATCCCAGAGATATAGATGTAAACGTCAAATCTCTTTGGGGATTATCCAGTCGACTATTCTATTAGCAATCTCTAAAAGAATGTTTAGAACTAGTTTCTAAACTTTACCACGGGCCCATGGTTTTATTTGATTGCTAATCATATGGACTACTTATGCTCTGGTGCACATAACTGACGGATCCTATCTTGATACACACAGGACACCCTGAGGATCTATCTACACCCAACGAAGAGGCGGAGGACTGATCTAAATAGATCAGTGACGTGACTGACATCTAAGTGTAGAAGATGTCTCATGTGCCCACAATGCCATCTCAACTCTAAGAGTCACAAGTGCTACTTAACCCGAGAAGATTCTTATTGACGTTGTTGTACCATCCATTAAGAATCTTCGGTGAGTCGTTCAATGTATATCCCCTATAAACACCCACACGTCTATATTAGTCTCCAAGACTAATGGTTCATTGAGAAACCATTGGAATCATATATTCCAGTATACGGCATGTACCGGTCTCAACGGGTTTACTTTACTGACCAAGTAGTGTAAACCTTGACCAGGAACTGTCTGAGATTGACAACGTCATGATACTACTCAATGTCAATTGTGACGCTTTTGCAACAGTACCATGACTAATCATTCTAAGGTCATTACGTCTTTACCATATATAAAGATAGATTATATTATAGAAACTGCAAATATTATTCATAATAATAATGTTTTACAGAAGTATTCAAAAGAAATACAATCGGGATTGGCGCTCTGAGCATCAACCCCAACAGAAGCATCTCAAAAAGTGTGGAGTAAAAAAAAAAACGTCTGAGATCCGAGTTATTAAGTATGTAAGGGTGTTTTACACTTAGTGCCTAAAACCAACTGGTTTGGGAGTCACTGGCCCAAAGCTCGTTACATGGATCAAAGATGCTGCAAAAATATATATATATCTAAAGTCTGAGTTATTAAGTTCGTAGGGGTGTCTTAAAATCTGGTGCCCTAAAGCCAACTGGTTTGGGAGCCACCGACCCAACACTCGCTACATAGATGGAAGATATTGTATATAAATAAAATAAAAAAATTAATAAAAAAAAAATTTCAGAACAATCATAAAAATTATTCCATTGCTGCAAAAAATGTGTGAAATCTTATAGAACTTTAGGACAAAAATATTACTCTCTTATCAACTGCACTTATGACGGTTGTGGGCAAAAATTAGTTGTTTAATATTTTGTTGGTTGTGTATATGAAGAATGGAAAAAAGAATCGGAGAATTTACTTATTCAGTAATTTAGAAAGAAACAAAACAACTAGTAACTTGGAGTAGAAGTTTCCCTGATTAGTCACTAACTTCTTTATTCTCTTTTCGCTTGTCTTTTTGCTTTTGTGTGCATTAGTTTTACTACCTTTTACTTTTGTAAAATGTTTGTGGGTATCATTGCTGTAAATACTCACGAGACTACAACTCGTCCACTAGGGACACCTAGGGGTTTAAAGGCTTGTTGCATACGCTAAATGCAACCGTGATCCCTACGAAAGTGGCTTAGTTAAATTTTATTATGTTATTTTATTTTATGTTTTGCTCGAGGACTAGCAAAATGTTAGGTTTGGGGGTGTGATGAGTGGTAAATCTATCACTAATACCCACCCATTGAACCTAATATTTTGTATATTTTATTGAGTTTTGTGAATATTTTGATGTGTTTTGTGTTATTTTGTAGATAAATAAAGTTTCAGGACATTCTGGAGGTGATTTGGGCCAAAACAGTGAAAATTGGACGAAAAGGGCATTTTGGTAATTTCCCGCGTCGCGGCGCCTAACATGCACCGAACATTGCTAACGTGCGCCGGGTCCACGTGTCAAAATCTGAAAAGTTGATTTTGCTAACGTGCGCCGTGCCACGTGTCACCATCACAGAAGTTCTACTAACATGCGTATGCCACGTGTCATCATCTCTAGTTGCTGACAATCACCACCGCCACATCATCATGACGTCACTGCCACATCATCATCACATCATCAATGACGTCATCACAATTATTGAGTTATCATGAATAGTGCCACGTCATCGGATAAGAATCTAGCCGACCAATCAGAAGGCGCCACATGTCACAATAATTGAGTCTCCAACAACCTCGCCACGTGTCACCTTATCATCTTATCTAGAATCTGTAACTGACGAACCAGAGCGTGGCACGTCGACAGAAGCTGGCGTAGCGACGCCAATGGCCTCAGCGTCGCAACGCCGGATGCCTATCCGTGCCTATAAATTGAGCTCGAGATTTCAGTTTTAGATGCACCACTCTCTCTCATCTCTTTGATGTAAAGAGAGAGTTTCTCTCTCTAGTTTCTTTTAGTTTTTAGTTTTTTTTTTTTAGTTTTATTAGTTTTGTAAATAATTTTAATTACGTTTTGTTAATATAGTAATTTACTTTTTTTTACTTTTTACAGTTTTTACTATTCACAATGAGGAGGTAACTTCCCCAGCTAGGGTGAAAGGTAATTATTTGACTGTTACTATTTAGATTAATCTCCCTTAAAAATAATATATTCACTATTTAAAATATTGACTTAAAAAGGATACCGCCAGATTGGTCGGTTGGTAATTCATTTTAATCTGGTTTAAACCTGACTAATAAAGGATACCGCCAGATTGGTCGGTTGGTAATATTATCACAAGTTATATATTATTTTATGGGAGATATCTACAATAGTAAATAGTAAAAGTAATTCCTTTTACCTTAGTATTTTATTTTATTTTGCTTTTCAGCTTTTACTTTATGTCTTTTACTTTTCAGCATTTTTACTTTATGTCTTTTACTTTTAAGTCTTTACTAGCCCTAGTTATGTGTTAGTTATCTGGGGTTGTGATGAATTCTAATTTCACCGGTTTATAAGGGGTTATTTTATAGTTTGGGTAATTTAAAGGTTTACTTATTAAGTCTTAAGCTTAATGCTTCTTGTTGTCTGTTCACCAATAAGATTGATGTGGTAAATCTAAAATGAACTAGACATATGGATTTTAGGTTTCAACCTTAGACTTAATAGCCCAAGATCTTCTTTGAGGATAGATAACCCTTTAATAGATTTCCTTACAGGATAGACATATACCTGTCAGGTGGGGGTAGAAATAATTGGAGCTTAAACTTAATGAATCCATATAATTTGATTGACATAGACATATGGTTCAATTGGTTTAAACTGGGTATTTGCGTCTGACCATCGACATAGGTTTTTGCATAATTTAGTGTTCCAAGTTAGTAAACTGAATTATTACACAAACATGAAATAACCACTTCATTTTTTAAATGATATTAGAATGATTCACAACCATAGATCTTTGTGTCTTTTGGTATTTTCTTTAGTATTTTATTTTGTCTTTTTATTTATTTATTTATTTAGCAATTCTACAATCAATCAAATCAATCAAGTAATCATTCTCTTCTCTCTCAATTAGATATCTGTAAATAAATAGATTCAATAATTAATAACAACAGTAGGAATTAAGTCCTCGTGGGATCGATATTTTTATACTACTTGAACGATATGTGCGCTTGCGTTATACGCGTGTGTTTACGCCGGTCATGTATTAGATACACAATTCTTCCAATAATTCACAACACACTCTCTCACTTCTTCTTCTCTCCCATTCACGCCAAATGGGCTGAATTTTCTTATTCTTTTCACTGCCCACTGCCGTGAGTTAAGGAGAAGCCATTGATGATTTTTATGGGAAAAATCAAGAGTGCTAGCACACATCGGGGTCTTGCGAAGGTGATAGGGAAACCGCACACGTGAGCATGAAATCATCAACCAAAGCTTGGAGCTTGGAGGAATCACCAATGCCGAATTTGAAGAGGATCAAAACCACTCACTACCGAGAGCTTCTAGGAGGGGCATGAAGACTTTTGTTCTTGTCGCATCACTCAACCGCTCGAGATGAAATAGAGAGATTTTTTCTAGGAACAATGTGTTAAGTATCCATCCACATATCATTATTATTTATTTTACGCCCCTTATTATGTGTTTAGAATGCATGTTTAAGGGTGTATGATGATGATACCTTAACAAAGATAATAAATTGGTTTCCAATTTGCACGCGAAAAACCCTCACAAAATATTAAGTGTTTTTCCTTCCATTGAGTGATTCTTACTCAAGATCCAAGACTGGCATTGGTTTGTTGGCCAAAGTCAAGGCTTTTGTCCGTCGAGGATGTGTTTGAATCACGAGAGCTTTGTTCCATATTAGTGTCTTGTGCAAGTTGTGATTTGTTGGCCAAAGTCAATATCATTTCTTTTCCACCGACATTGATTAGGAAGCTTTCCATGGTCAATGGGTTCCACTTAACTGGGATCACTAAGTTTGTTGTGCCAAAGCCAAGGCTTAGTTGATTCATAGGAAAAAGGTTAGGCGATATATTGGATATATTGGCATATATAAGATATATGTTTCGGACTTGGATGTCCACTTACTGGATCTAGGAATTGGATGAGATCCAATTGATCTTAGAGATCTACCTAGTTAATTATCATACAATTGTTGGAGTTCTACGGTCCCAAGGATCGAATCAAAAGCAAGAAAACACATGCGAATACATACGACGAAGTTGTGGAATACTTACATCGATCGGTTGAGTGACGCGGAAGGCAACAAAAATCAGATTCTGCCTCTTTGGACTGTCACGGTAGTTCACTACCACTGCCCTCCAAGTTCGGCCATTGTTCATTCTTCAAGCAAGCTCCAAGCTTCGTCGAACGATTCCCGGCTCATTGGTGGACTTCCCTATCACCTTCGCATGTCTCTCGGAGTGCCTATCAATTCATGGAGTTCTTCGTCCTCTTTCATGAGGATGCTCTATTCCTCTTCATTCTCGGAGTTCTTCTCCCTGATCTCCTGACCTTGGTCCAACATCTAAGAAACAGAAGACATGATTTATAATTACTTGACTCTAATCTTTCCCGGTTAGCTGGGGTTTATGCAATCTATGCACATCTTAAACATTTGTTTCAATAAAGGCGTTTGCATTAATTCTTAGTTCATATGTAGAAAATAAACGGCATTACAAGGGTACCTCTGTCGCTAACCGTTCCTCACATATTTTACAGTTAGCCATTTTTTTTGCTCACTATGCTCTATATTTTGTTTGGGCTATGCTTTGCGGATTTTCAACCCAACAAGCATTTCTATATTTTTTTTAATGCAAAGTATTGTTTCAGCCTGTCCACGTTGATGGGTTCGGTGAACTCGTTCCCTTCCAAATCTGACATTCTCACTACCACATTCCCCATCACCTTCTTGACTAGGTATGGTTTCCCAATTAGGCCTGAACTTTCCCCTTAGTGTCCATTATCAGTGGCTTCGACTGCATGAGCACTAGATCACCTTCCCTGATCTTGGTGAGACGCATCTTCTTGTTGAACGCTCTGGCCAACCTTTTCTGGTATAGCTGCATAAGGCCTTTGTCATTTTCTCATCCAGTAATGCTAGTTGTTCGAACCTCGGCGAGGCCCATTCCTGCTCAGGCAATTCTGCCTCTTATAGTATCCGCATTGACTGCATCTCTACTTCCACATCTGCTTGTACCATCATCGCCCCAGCGCTTCGGGTTCTATGGCCAAATACAACACCAAGGGTTTGTCCGGCCTTTGGGGTTTCAAGACGGGCGGTTTATCTAAGTACTCCTTGATTTTGTCAAAAGCTTATTGACATTGCCTATTCCACTCCACAGGTTGGTCCTTCCTCAATAGCTTGAAGATGGGCTCACATAATGTTAGCTTGGCAATGAATTGGCTGATATACTGGATTTCCCCAAGAAAAGCTCTAACTTCATTTCCTTTTTTCTTTTTTTCTATTTTTCTCTTTTTTTTCGCCTATTTATATCGGGCTTCATGCGGAAGCATTTTCTTACTGAGGTAGTTGTAGACTGCATGTTCCACCCCTATCTCATATACCCGTGTCATTATCGCCCCCAGCGTTTCAGGTTCTATAGCCGAATACAACATCAAAGGTTTGCCCGACCTTTGGGGTTTCTAACTCATTCTTCGGAGCTTCTGTTTTACTAGTCTCAATTTCGGATAAGTTGGTATCATGTGTTGGGCAATACTCTTGTCCCCTCCTAGCATGTCTTCATAGGACCAGGCGAATACATTTGCATATTTTATTAATATTCTCTCTAATTCTTTCAGCTCATCATAGGTAACCTCGCTTGCAATTGAAATTTCATTGAGGTTTTCACGTGTACCAAGATTAAATGCATTTGCCTTTGTTGAGTTAATGTCAAATATGCTCATGTCATGTGTGTTATGATGCAGACTAACCGGAAAAGACTCGAACAATTAAGCAAAATCAATGTCTTTATGATTAATAAATGTAGGATTACAATCAAACAAATCAGGAAAACAAACATCTTCATCATTGTAGTTTTCTTTCGTCTTCTTTCTTTCTTTGAGCGTCAGATTCTCTAACTGACGTATTTCTGCCTCCCCTTTATCTTCATCTTTTGTAACTTCCTCTACTTGTGTATCTTTGCCCATCACTAGGATCCTATTGCCTTCTACGGGTTCAGGCTCTCATGTGGCCTTCACAAAGTATTCCATCGACTTCTCCTCTTTGTCACTGCTCGAGAAGTTTTCCTAGAAATCTCTCCCCTACTCTATTTCATCTTCACTACTGCTATCTCATATCCCCATGCAAGAAGCTTGGTGGTTGAGAGTTTGGAGGACAAAGCTTTCGGGTAGGCCGGAGTTGATTGTGTAGGTGGGTGGTGGAACAGAGTGGTAGTTGGGTAGAGGGTTTATGTGTGTTGGGTTGTTCATTTTCTGGGCCGGGTATCCTATTGGTGTAAATGAGCTTTTGGGTCTCCTGTTTGAGGCCGGTATAGTTGTCAGTTTCGTGGCCTTTTTGCTGATGGAAGTGACAGTATAGGTTTAGGTCGAGGTAGTGTGGCACAGGGTTTGGAAGTGGTTTGCGTTCCAAAGGTTTCAGGAGTCATTGCCTCTTCAGCTTTTCAAATACCTTTGACAAAGGTCTACTAATTGATCCATGCGGGACCTTTATTGCCAGATACATGCTTGCTAACATCTTCTTGACAAGTATTCATTCTTCTTTAACCCAACATATATCTTTTATGGCTTTTAAGTCAAGGGGTCAGCATATGCGTGTATGCATGCGATGCATGTGGGTATCAAAACAGCATATATCCTTCCGACCTTATTGTTGGACAAAATGACCCATAGCGTCACTATTTGCACAGATCATTGTGTTGTTGTAGCAAATTAACTATGTGACAAGGAAATTGCACTCTCATCATTTGTGATTAGATCACCATAGATATATAATGAAGAGAGGTCCCTATGATTAGTTCCTGGATTGAGATGATATGAGACAGTATCAGTCCACAAAGGATTAATCATTAAATATCCCTAGCCGTAGTATTATCGAGACTGGACATCGATAATGCGGAATAGGCTAGTATTGCACTTGTGTGCGTTGTGAGGGCACAACGGCAGAGTTCTCATATATATAAGTGTTGGATACTTATGCAAGTGCGATAGGAGGTCGTGTTTCACCGATGGTACGGGAAACAGCTTCGCTCTGGATAGACCCCTCGGAATCCCATTGGGATTATGAATATGTGTCTATGGGAGGCCGAAATCAAGGTAGGTGTGTATAGTCTTAACCTGAGACTTACATCGCTAATGCTTACGACAATCGATATACTTTAGTTGAGGTCGTCTAGGACTGTAACCGGTTCTGTGTACGCCAATGCCGGGTATATTGAGAATCGTAGTGTATTGGATGTGATGTCAAGACGGAAGTGTCACTCCAGTCATAATGGAGATGATGTCACGCAGGATACGGTATTAGTGCTCTTAAAGTGATGCGCATCCAATCGTGATATTATGACCAGGTCATGAATATCCGATTATAGAGACTAGTTACCAGACATCCGATATGTGTTTCGGACGGGGCAGACACTTATCCAGCCCCAGCCCTAGCACGTGACTATCCGATACTGGGCCGATATACACAATACATTAGTATACTACGCTTGATACAGATCTTAATATTCTTAAATGGATATGTCCGGAGAATTGGGTAGACTTGGTGCTTTGCTAGGAGTCGACCTTGTCTCGTAAATCGGTAGAACGTAGTACTTGGTACGTACGTGATTCGGATACTCCGACGACCGTATTTACTGCCAGATTATCCGGGGATCTCATGGGTCGCTTCCCGATAATCCACCGATGACGCACAACTCGCACTCTTGAATAATCTGGGATTATACAGAAGAGAGAGAAAAATAATCTAGGATTAATTACGGAGATATTTTATCTAAGATAAAATATCGTCTAGAGAGAGATAACGATTAATTTGGAATTATCGGTAAATTAATATATTCGATATATTAAACGAAATTAGATTTCGACGCGGAATTAAAATTAGATTTTAATTCGGGCAAACGAGTTAATTTAGAATTAATTCGTTAGCGACGTAAATAATAATTTCGCTAGGCGCAATTATTTATTTAAATTCGATTTAATTAACGTCGCGACGTAAGCTCGGTATTTCGGAATATCGAACCCGAACGCGTGAGTGCATGTGGGGCCCACATGACACATGTCATATTATGCATTATTTAAATCTAATGCATTGCATGTAGATAGTGTACATTGCACTCAATGTCATTGCATGGAAATTGAGTGTTTGACACTCTAAGCCATTGCATGATTTGTGTCATAAATTTATTATTAATTTAATAAATTTTTATGGCATAAATATAAATTGATTTTTGGTAAATCATTTTTAACTTAATACAAGATCATCTCTCTCAAATTTTCTCCTCTTCTCACGCCCAAAACTGAAACATGTTACTGGTTTGGAACCAATTTTGGCGTGGACTTTAGGGAAGCAAAGAGTGGATTTTCATGGTGAAAATTCAAGTGCTAGCACACTACGAGTCTTGCGAAGGTGGTAGGGAGGTTCACCCATGAGGTGGGATTCATCCGACGGAGTTTGGAGCTTCGTTTTGAGACCCGAAACTGCCAACACAGTGAGCATGGACTGCTGCAGTGGGCTTACAAAGGCAGTGCGTTTTTGGGCATGATTCATCTTCAAATCGACATAACCGATCAATGTAAGTATTCCGCTATCTTCGTTGGTGTATTCACGCATTGTTTTCATGTCTTGATTTGATCTTGGGACCTAGATTTTTACCAACAATGGCATCAAGAGCTAATGTTGCAAGCATGAAATTTTAGGGCTTAAAATTTGGGTAAATGTTTGTTGAGCATGATTTGAGTTAATTGGTTGTTTAAGTATGCTTATAACATGTTTAATTTCATTTTGGTTGGACCAATTTGTTGAAAAATGATTTAGAATTATTTTCCCCAAATTTTTGCATCTTGGCCGAATATGTGACTAATATTGGGTATTTTGATTTTGAGCATGATTTGGTTAAATTGATTAATTGAGCATGTTTAAATGATCTTTAATTGAAGATTGATTTGATCAATTTCAACAAAATATGATTGGATCAATTTTGCCCAAATTGGAAGTGTTGGCCGAATGTGTGATATATTTGGAAATTTGGAATTTTTTCATTTTGATTCATTGGATGGGTTGTAATGTGATGGATGATGATGTAATTTGAAGTCAATTAGATTGAATTTTGAATTGAACATAAAATCCCCAAAAATTATCACCTTGGCCGAATGTGTATGTATTTGGGATTCTTGGAATTTTTTGATTTATGATTCATTTGATGAGTTGAAATCATTTAGGTTGATGTTAATTTGAATAGAATTGGATTGGATTCGAATTGGACAAAAACCCCAAAATCCTTGTGTTGGCCGAATGTGTATGCCCTTTATTGTCTTGGCATTTTGGATTTTATGACATTGGATGTGTATGTAATTAAATTGGATGGTGATTTAATGTCGATTGTAGGTTCGATTGGATTGAAACCGAATCGGACACAAAATCCCTCCTTGGCCGAGAGCTTAGTAGCATGTAAATGGGTTTGATTTTTCAATTTGTATGTTGGACATGTAATAATGAATTAAGCATGATTAATTGGACTAATATGGTGTTTTAGAAATATTGATTTAGTTGATTAATCATGTAATACACTTTAGTTTAATTGAATATGAAATTGGATTTTGTCATATTTATTCAATTGGGCCTAATGGGCCAAGATTGATTTATGGGCTTATGGGGTAAATCCCGGATTGGACTTTGGTTATCGGTTTGACCCGAGTTGACCAAAAGTCCACGCCTTAAGAAATCAATTAAAAGCCCATTGGACTTTAATTGAATTAATATTGGATATTAATCGGTCTTTGAGCGCGTACGATTAATTTGGAATTTAAATCGTAAAAGGTTTATTAAATAAAAGTGTAATATTTAATTTAGAATTGAATAATGAATTAGTATTAAATACATATTAAATTAGATTTAATGATGTAGTTTAATTTAATTCATGAATTCGTACTTTAAGTACTTATTCGCAAAACGAGTTTGACTCGAACAAAATCAAATCGTTGTTTGAACATTGGATGATCACTTAATTATCAGATTAATTAATTTGATTAGATTGATTGATAGCATGCTAATGTGTGTGAATACGTGGTTGTGTTGAATGAATAATGTATATCGGATGGATATTAGTCGGGTGGGCAATTTTAGAAATTGTTGTAATAAATTCGATTATTTAATTGGACCTGCGTGTCCAGCCTTATCACCTCTATTCTCTTTGTATTCTCTTCTCACCTATTCCTCTATGTATATATGAGGTTTCTTTAGAGTGTAGTGTAACGGGTAGAAAAGTAGTACAAGTGCTAGCTTGAGTGAGAAAGGGAGAGATTTGATCTAGGATCAATGTGTTAAGTATCCATCCGCATATCATTATTATTTATTTTCATACTCGCTTTATTATGTATTTAGAATGCATGTTTAGGGTGTATGATGATGAGACCTTAACAAAGATAATTAAATTGGTAGCCAATTTGCACGCGAAAAACCCTCGTTAAATATCAAGCGTTTATTTTCCTTCCATTGAGTGATTCTTACTCAAGATCCGAGATTGGCAGGGGTTGTTGGCCAAAGTCAAGCCCTTGTCCTTCGAAGATGTGTTTTAATCACGAGGCTTTGTTCCATATCGGTGTCGTGTCCAAGTTGTGGTTTGTTGGCCAAAGTCAAGACCACTTCTTGTCCATTGACATTGATTACGAAGCTTCCATGTCAATGGGTCCGCGCTTGACTGGGATCACTAGGTTTGTTGTGCCAAAACCAAGGCCTAGTTGATTCAGAGGAAAAAGGTTAGGGTATATATTGGATATATAGGCATATATAAGATATATGTTTAGGACTTGGATGTCCACCTACTGGATCTAGGAGTTGGATTAGATCCAATTGATCTTAGAGATCTACCTAGTTAATTATCATACAATTTGTTGGCCAAAGTCAAGATTGTGTGATATTTAACGGGGTCCTAGCCCACTAGGAAACACGGTTTCCCGAGTACTCGACAGAGGGTTAGAGGCTCGACGAAAAATAGTGGGAGGCAAGTATTGAATTTGCAACATTCGTTCGAATACTCGCTAAACGCGCTCATCTAAATTTTACTCGTCATATTAATCAAAAGTATTAGTTGGACTAATATTTTATGTTGTTTTAAATATATATATAGTTGGACTATATACAAACTCATTCAATATGTAGTTGATTTATGATTGGATTATAGTAATCAATATAATTGAATTAAAATGATAGTTGATTTTATAATTAGATTATAGTAATCAATATTAAAATTATAGTTGATTAAATAATTGGATTATTGTAATCATTATAATAAATAGTACTTTATTAAATTGATTAAATAGTTGGACTATTAAAATCAAGAAAGAATTGAAAAGTTGGATATTTAAAATATAATCTGGGATTAAAATATTTTAAATGATTTAATTTTCAAATTGGGAATGAATAATAGGTTACTTTATTTGATAAAATAACTCATTATACCTTAAGCCCCAAATTAAGCAAGATAAGTAGAGCATAAAATCTTTGAAGATTTTTGTGATGATGACTTTAATGCTTAATTTAATATATTGTCATAAATCTAATTTTGGATTTAAGAAGTATTAAAATTGCAATTTATAATTCTTGGAGAATTAATTGACTATTCATGTAAAGTCAAAGTTTGCAATTGGGCGTGTTACACAAGGTGCACATCGTTTCGATATTCCGAAACCCAAGGCTTGGCCAAAGGTTTATGAAATATTGAAAAGATAATTGACATATCTACCATTAGGGTATGTACTTAAATTAGGAACTGTTATAATGTAACTAGTTGACTAGAGACATTATCTCTATATCAGTGTCTAATCCGTTGCGGATAAACCTTTATATTCTAGAACACTAAAGTGTTTTATTATATAAAGATGATAATGAGATAAACACATTAGATGTGAATATCAGAATTTATATTGACAAATAAATAGCTCAAAATTGATTTGATCAATAGAGACTTATTTGTGGCATTGTTGTCTGGGACACAATTAAACGAGACTCGTATATCCACACTTTTGAAGAGTGGGTACTAGGACTGATTTGACTATTCAAATAAGGTCTGCAAATCTAGTTTATTAGGTAAAGTACCTAAAATACTATTTACTTGGTAATAGTAAAAGGCCACCGATCTGTTAGCCTATTCTTAGTGAAGTTAGTGGGCCCATATCTAGCTAGGGTAGATGTGAACATGAATATTTCGTGACTTGACGGATGTAGCATCACGTTATGGTTATGTGTTTCTTTTGAAGAACACAAATCGGGAAAACTATTGGGTTTCGACACGAATTAGATTAACAGATCGGCTAGTAGTATTATGCCGTCACGGTAAGACCGTAATGGAAAATACTTAAGCAGTAAGTTTCAAACATACATGAAAGAGTATAGTATTCTTTCAGATGAGGACTCATCCCGAGACACGTCAGTAGACGGTGTGTCCGAACGGATTAACCGAATCATGTTAGACATGATAAGGCTAATCACGAGTCACTCTGAGCTATATTTCCTTCTAAAAGATATGTATTAACAGTGCAAAACTTATTTAGAATAAGGTTCCATATAAATCTGTTTGACAGATATCATATAGGATATGAACAGGAAAGAAAGAGGTTTCTCATTCCTGATAATTGGGTATGCCAGGCATAACGTTTGGATGATACCAAACTAAAAAACCCAAATTGGATTAGTGCCAATATAGGTTATCCTAAGGGAAACCTTAAGTATAGTACTTATAAATCTCACATGAGAACAATATGATTGTTGCTCACCATACGGTTTTCCTGAGAGGAATACCGATATGAAGTGGTCAGTGGGAGGATAGTGATACTCGATGAAAATCGGAGTAATACTATTCAAGGCACGAAGTCCTTAATGGAACACAAAAGTTCATCAATGATGAATCTGTACCATTAATCTTCAAATACATAAGAAATCGGGTAGATCGGATAGAGTCAGAAAACAACCTAGGGTATGGGTTTCTGATCTAACCTCATAGAGATGTAAATCTTATGAAGGGTATCCACCGACTACGTTTTGAGGAAGTGATACGAGGTGGTATCGACTCCCTAATATGGCAAAGTGCCATGAGTCCGAAATGGATTCCATGTATAACAACTATTTTGGATACTGGTTGTTGTACCACAAGGCATTGTGCCTATGGTGCATTAAACGTCTTCAAGGAAGACATACATGGAAGGCAACATACCACGTACAAAGCTGGGCTTTTGACGGAAAGGTATCAATCAACATTGTGTTAATAACGGTTCAACCTTTTACCTGTTGCCATGGTAAATCCATTTTGAAGATGCTTGTAGATAACTGTAATTTCATTTATGAAATGTGTCAGTTACAAATCAAAATCGCTTTCCTGAAAAGGAAACCTTTTGGAGGATGTTTACAACATCCTGACGATTTTGAATAACCGATAAACAAGGTTTGCGGGTTATTCGATCCATGTTTGGATTGAAGCAAGCATAAGGTTCTTGGAACTGTCGTTTTGAAATAATCATAATGATTTATGATTTGACTCAAAACGAAATAATTCTTGTGTATATAAGGAGGTTAGTGGGAGAGCGCACTAACAGTGAAATTCCCATAAAGCAATTGGTGAAAGCTTGGCTTTCATGAATATTCTTTCATAGAAATTCTCCGTAGAATTCTGGAGAGTAACAACCTTTATTCAAGGAATAAAGATCTACTGGGATAGATTTGGAGTTTGTTAACACTCTCTGGGAAATTGTACATTTAAAATGTACTTTTATTGGTGTCTCATACGCTTCGAGCATATGGAGTCACAATCGGGTCAATCCAAGTGATAGTCACTGGATTGAAGTTAAGAACATCTGTTAGTATCTCTGAGAACTGAAGATGCTATCTTTTACTATGGAGAAGGAGAACTTGAAGTGACTGGGATCACTGCAGCAAGTTTCCAAACGATTAAATACTGCGGTACTATAAAGTTTGAATAACGGGACAGTGAGCTGGAAATCTTCCGAGCAAGATAACTGTTGCCGAATAAACAACAAATGCGGATTATTGCTGCAGCTGAGGCAGCAATAGAAGCCATTGGATCGATAATAAATCTAATTAGATTAGATATAGTTCTGTTAGCAGCTGAGCTAGGCGTCAGCACAAGGCTAAAGAATTAAAGGTCTCATCGACGATCCAGATATATACTTCTATATTCATCTGATTCGTTCGGATCATACATCGTGGCGATGTGATGATCGTATAAATCGCGTCAGATGATAATCATACAAATCCGCTGACGAAAACCTTTCCTCAGCAATTTGAGCGAACCGTACATAGTTCGGGTGTTAGACACTCGAGTGACTGGCTATGTGCCAAGTGGGAGATTGTTGGACAAAATGACCCATAGCGTCACTATTTGCACAGATCATTGTGTTGTTGTAGCAAATTAACTATGTGACAAGGAAATTGCACTCTCATCATTTGTGATTAGATCACCATAGATATATAATGAAGAGAGGTCCCTATGATTAGTTCCTGGATTGAGCTGATATGAGACAGTATCAGTCCACAAAGGATTAATCATTAAATATCCCTAGCCGTAGTATTATCGAGACTGGACATCGATAATGCGGAATAGGCTAGTATTGCACTTGTGTGCGTTGTGAGGGCACAACGGCATAGTTCTCATATATATAAGTGTTGGATACTTATGTAAGTGCGATAGGAGGTCGTGTTTCACCGATGGTACGGGAAACAGCTTCGCTCTGGATAGACCCCTCGGAATCCCATTGGTATTATGAATATGTGTCTATGGGAGGCCGAAATCAAGGTAGGTGTGTATAGTCTTAACCTGAGACTTACATCGCTAATGCTTACGACAATCGATATACTTTAGTTGAGGTCGTCTAGGACTGTAACCGGTTCTGTGTACGCCAATGCCGGGTATTTGAGAATCGTAGTGTATTGGATGTGATGTCAAGACGGAAGTGTCACTCCAGTCATAATGGAGATGATGTCACGCAGGATACGGTATTAGTGCTCTTAAAGTGATGCGCATCCAATCGTGATATTATGACCAGGTCATGAATATCCGATTATAGAGACTAGTTACCAGACATCCGATATGTGTTTCGGACGGGGCAGACACTTATCCAGCCCCAGCCCTAGCACGTGACTATCCGATACTGGGCCGATATACACAATACATTAGTATACTACGCTTGATACAGATCTTAATATTCTTAAATGGATATGTCCGGAGAATTGGGTAGACTTGGTGCTTTGCTAGGAGTCGACCTTGTCTCGTAAATCTAGTAGTAGAACGTAGTACTTGGTACGTACGTGATTCGGATACTCCGACGACCGTATTTACTGCCAGATTATCTGGGGATCTCATGGGTCGCTTCCCGATAATCCACCGATGACGCACAACTCGCACTCTTGAATAATCTGGGATTATACAGAAGAGAGAGAAAATTAATCTAGGATTAATTACGGAGATATTTTATCTAAGATAAAATATCGTCTAGAGAGAGATAACGATTAATTTGGAATTAATCGGTAAATTAATATATTCGATAT
The DNA here is from genome assembly GCA_019454045.1 of Zanthoxylum bungeanum. NCBI lineage: Eukaryota > Viridiplantae > Streptophyta > Magnoliopsida > Sapindales > Rutaceae > Zanthoxylum > Zanthoxylum bungeanum. The sequence continues at coordinate 26,999 of SKCR01044767.1, forward strand.
ATTAAACGAAATTAGATTTCGACGCGGAATTAAAATTAGATTTTAATTCGGGCAAACGAGTTAATTTAGAATTAATTCGTTAGCGACGTAAATAATAATTTCGCTAGGCGCAATTATTTATTTAAATTCGATTTAATTAACGTCGCGACGTAAGCTCGGTATTTCGGAAATATCGAACCCGAACGCGTGAGTGCATGTGGGGCCCACATGAAACGTCATATTATGCATTATTTAAATCTAATGCATTGCATGTAGATAGTGTACATTGCACTCAATGTCATTGCATGGAAATTGAGTGTTTGACACTCTAAGCCATTGCATGATTTGTGTCATAAATTATTATTAATTTAATAAATTTTTATGGCATAAATATAAATTGATTTTTGGTAAATCATTTTTAACTTAATACAAGATCATCTCTCTCAAATTTTCTCCTCTTCTCACGCCCAAAACTGAAACATGTTACTGGTTTGGAACCATTTTGGCGTGGACTTTAGGGAAGCAAAGAGTGGATTTTCATGGTGAAAATTCAGTGCTAGCACACTACGAGTCTTGCGAAGGTGGTAGGGAGGTTCACCCATGAGGCGGGATTCATCCGACGGAGTTTGGAGCTTCGTTTTGAGACCCGAAACTGCCAACACAGTGAGCATGGACTGCTGCAGTGGGCTTACAAAGGCAGTGCGTTTTTGGGCATGATTCATCTTCAAATCGACATAACCGATCAATGTAAGTATTCCGCTATCTTCGTTGGTGTATTCACGCATGTTTTCATGTCTTGATTTGATCTTGGGACCTAGATTTTTACCAACACTTATTCCTCCCACACTCGTGGTAAGTCCATTTTTTCCATATGTATGGCTTATTTTATGCATCAACGTGGGGTACACAAAATCGTTCTCTCTTACGCTACAGGGGTGAACCTTGGCTACCTCAGTCCCTTTTCATCAGAAAAAGACAAAGACCGCCCATTTACAAGATTGACTAATCCTGTTATGGGGATCGTGCCATTGTCAAAAAATGATGAATTGGGCCTTCGGTAATCACGGTTATGGCGGGGATGGACTTAGAGATATCCAAAAGTATACAAATATGTCATAACAAGGCGTACCCTTCCTGGATAAAATCCAGTGCAGATATCGGACTCATGCATCTGGCATATTCGGATCATGTTTGGACCTTCTATGCCCATGAAGGTTTTCAAATAAGTCGGCCCGTTATCATTTTAAAGCGTTCAATCCGATTATCGCGAGGTGTAAACTTGTCCCAGTTGAAAAGGCCCAACAAGTTTACACTTTTGCGATTAGGTGGCTAAAAAACTTTAAATGATAGGGGGCCCAAACACAAGGTAGCACATCATCATTTTGAAAACTTTTGGCCCAATCCTCATAAGATACCAACTCATCCCAGTTTAAGTGGCCCAACAAGTTCGTATCTATGACGAGAAGCCCGAATGGATCCAAATGATAATGGTCCCAAACACAAGCATAGAGGTAGCTTCCATAGGACATATAACTATGGTTCGTATATGGGCTTACAAGGGTATGGATAAACGCTCTCATCGGCGAAGGGTTACCCATAACTAGCTCTCCCCAGTCAAGGGTTTGATCGACCAAGTGAGCACGCCTTTTTAATACCTTAGGGTACGTGCCAACGAGTGATGGTTATCATCATATAACGATCCACCGCCTGGAGTGAAAGTGACTTCACGATAGATGACGCCATCAGGGTAAGAAGGGTATGCAAAATATATGAGACTTGGTTAAAAAAAGCCAAAGCCATATACACTACAAGGCATTGTTTTAGGGCTGATTCTCTATCCTCAGTGGAGTCACAATCTGTAGGTGCGAAGCGGGGTTTATCGCTATGCCTGTGATACTCGGCGACCACGACACTGTTGGGCTAGCAGCCCATAAAGAGTACGGAGTATCCCGTGGGGGACTAAACCGGAGAATAAAGGAGTGGCCACCCAATATGAACTGGGAAAGAGTTAAGGCTGCACTCACCCCTCGCAAGGGAAGACCTCAAACTGTTAGGTTGGGAATGGTCCCTTACTTATGCCAGTATAATGGATGGGTTCACACTATGGTATAGAAAGTCTTATGCAGTTCATGCAAGAAAAGCGAATAAAAAAATATAATAACATACCCAAGCAAAATAATAATCACAATAACATAGTTCCAAAGTCATATTAAATTTTAAAAGTACGAGATGCGATAACGAAAATTATAATGAACAATCAAAAGCAGGAAAACGTCAATAAATGAATAACAAACAAAATGGGGGTTAATCACGCTTATATGAGTATTTCCCGAGTGGCACGTGGAGTTGTATCCCAAGTATAAATTGTACTATTGTCCATTCGGACTCGGCTGTAATGTACGTATGGTTTCCATCTGATATTCCGCAAGGAATAATAACACATAATTATTAATGCAATGTAAATAAAAAATAGACATTAAATAATATAATAATGCATATGCGAATATCACCAACATGAACAAATAAAATAAAGGTGAAATAATAAAATAACAGTGAATAGAAAAAAAGATAAATAACAAAATGAATGCGAAATAATAACATAACAATAAAATGTGAAGAAATAGAAAAAAATAAAGATAAAAAAGAAAATGCCAAAGAAGAAAAATGTGACCAGAAGTTTGGCCGTCTTTGATTTAGGACTTCGCATAGTTGGCTGAATGTATTTCACGTCCAGCCAGACATGCAGCGTCCGGAACTATGAAAATAAATGTGGTAAGGGTGCCCTCAGGTCTTACCTTTTATGTTGCTTCTCGGAAGTGCGTTAGGCCGTCACTGGAAGGATCAAAGTTGGTTCGCTGTTTGCTGTCTCAGGTTGCTGATTAATTTTTTACTGTTTCATGTTTGTTATTTGCAGTTTCTGGTTGCTATTTTGCTGTTTTCTAGTTGCTGTTTGCTGTTTTACTGGTTTGCTGTTTTGGTTATTTTCGGCTGCTGTTTTGGTTATTTTTTACAGTTGTTTTTTTTTTTTTGTGCTTTCCTCACTATTTTTTTCTGCTATTTTTTTGTGGTTCCCTCACTGGTTGTTTCTCAGTTTTTGGCTATTTTCTGGTTGTATTTTTTTCGGTTGTTTGGTGTTTTCTTTCCCGGTTTTTTTGGTTGTGTTTTTCGGTGATTGCTTTGTTTTTCTTCGGTGGTTCTTCTTGTTCTAGGGATGTTGGCTTAGGGTTTCTTTTTTTGGTAGTGTTGCCATCCAAGAAGATAAGAGAATGAGCTTAGGGTTTTTTTCTGTCTTGCCGTCCAAGCTTTTAGAAGAAGAAGAAAAGCCCCGAAAGGTTTTTTTGGTTGTGTTTGCCGTCCCAGCCTCCCCCCATGTGATGATTTCGAGGGTTCTCTAAACTAGGAAACAAATCATGTTTATTTTGGAAATTTATTTTGGGAAAGTATCTTATAAATTTGGTGATGGGGATGATTTCAAATCTTGTTGATTGGAAAGGATGGGATATCACATCTTGTTAAATTGGAAACTGTTGATGAGGGAATTTTGGCATGTGAATTTCATGGGATTTAGGGCGTGTATGAGGGATTGCATGTTGGGAAGCGGTCGCTAATTTGCAGCAGAAAATTAAAATTATTATGTCGCTTTCCCTATTCCCAAGACCCATTTGTTTTTATTATTCTACAAGCCTAGGCATGTTACTATATATTCTAAGCATACAACTCTTAAAACATGCAAAGAACATAAACCTAAACATGATAACTATTGTAAGAACTCTAATCTACAAGCTTTTCTCGAACTCACCAAGCTCTTCCACATTCCAAAGACCCACCCAAGTGTGTGGCCTCCAAAGATGCACACACCAAAGCCAAAACGCAATGGCAAGACTACTCCTTGAGTGCACAAGTATTTTTCCCTTGGTGCTAGCCTATGCAAATACCTCAAAACCTTTAACTCGAGGTTCCTCTAGTCAATTAGACTTAAGGATCCTCAAAACCAGTGGCTTACTCTTAAACTTTAGATTTGCTCACTTATATAAACCCAAGATATGAAAGGTTTGGTGTAGCAAATTTGTGAAGAATTCTTTGGGTTTATATAGTGCTCCAAAGACAACAAAATTAATTAAGAATCTGATGTGGGATAAAAGCTAATTTAATCTTAGCCATTGGATCTTAATTTAGTGGTTTAATGATATTATAAAACCCTAATAAGATTTTGGGCCGAATTGGAATTCAAAATAAGAAAAAAATTAATATTATTCACGTGAATAGTAAAAAAAATTTATTTCATTTGCCAAAGTGCCCCCATCGTCATTCACCAATCCCTAAGCCATTATGGAACCTCATAAATGATCTGTTCAAAAATTAAACACATTGAACCATTTATGAACAATTCCTACATCAATCATACATGTTGTTATATTTGTACTGTGCATTGTTAACCATTGATTTCGACTTTGTTGTGTGTGACCTTTTGGGTTCCCCTCAAATTGGACATGAAATGAATCGTGATAATTTAATCGAACATAAATTATCCTCTGATCAGATGGTCGATCGATTTCAATGACCAAGGTTGACATCTAGCAACATGCCAAAGCCCCCAAATGAGAAGGAAAGATATATATACTCATTCTGTATGCGAATTACATATGATATGGTCCATCGCCTCACTGTATCCCCACCTATTGACCTAGGGCAAGGAAAGTGTCTACCCATATGGTCAAATGTATGATGTTGATAGTGTCATGAATCGTGCTAACCCAAGAATCTTTCGTTGTGGCCATAGTCTCAAGCATCGATCACACATATCAACCCGCGAACTGGATTACTACTCTTATAAGAAAATATTATCCGAGAGAGTGGCGATTATCTGTTGTATCTTTGCAAACTTCATGTGTTTCAACAAATGACCCAATCATACCCTTATGATCGGATCTTTTGAACTGGGGAAGGAGAATGTCAAATTTATTTGATCCACATATAAGATTGTAAAGACCTCAAGTCAAATGACTAGTTATATAATTGATACATGAAAGTTCTCAAAGACACATGGGATAAACACTTCATATGAAAACTTTCGGTAGTCAGTTCGATGGACACTAGCAACTCATGCATCAATGTGATACACCAAGCGGCCGAATCTCCGCTAGTAGCCTATGAGATCAGCTACCCCACTTAAGGGCGGATCATATCATCATGCTAGTCTCTCCGCTTTATGAACGCCCAGATGATTCACAAAACAATGACTAGGAACATTTAAGAGTAATGATTCTCATAAGGCGTGGAAGTCATCATCTTCTTACTCCAAGGGCTTTATTACATTTTTGATGATTCATATAAGTTATGTAAGACACGTATAATAAAGATTTCGATTTTATTAAATAATGAAAATATTAAAAATACATGTACATATAGCCCATCCATAAGTTGGGTATAGGGCATATCCCTAACAATCTCTCACTTGCACTATAACTAACTAGAATGAATCTGGACACCATACTCTCGGGTGTGCCTATCATGCTTTTGTTGAGTCAGCCCTTTAGTCAGAGAATCTGCAAGATTATCTTCTGTGGGTATTTTCTCTATAATAACTTCTTTTCTCTCAACAATCTCCCTGATAAGATGAAATCGCCTGAGTACATGCTTGGATTTCTGGTGGGACCTTGGTTCCTTTGATTGAGAAATGGCGCCCGTGTTGTTACAGTACATCGTGACGCCATTCTTTATCACGGGAAGCACTTCCTGCTCCGTGATGAACTTCATTATCCAGACTGCTTCTTTAGCAGCCTCAGATGCTGCAATATACTCGGCTTCAGTGTTGGAGTCCTTTGTAGGTGACTGGTTTGAGCTTTTCCAACTGACAGCACCGCCATTCAAAGTAAACAGATATCCTGTTTGTGATCTGCTGTCATCCCGATCGGTCTGAAAGCTCACATCACGGTAACCAATGACTTTAATCACAGTTTAATCTCCGTATGTCAAAAACACATCCTTTGTTCTTCTCAGATACTTGAGGATTGTTTTGACAGCTGCCCAGTGTTGCTAACTAGGATTTGTCTGATACCTGTTCGTTATGCTAAGAGAATAAGAGACATCAGGTCTTGTACATAGCATGGCATACATTATTGATCCTATTGCTGAAGCATAAGGAATCCTACTTATACGCTCTCTTTCTGAATGAGTATGTGGACATTGCTCCTTAGATAATTTGATTCCATGACAAGTAGGTAAATTACCTCTTTTGGAATCTTCCATTTTGAGTCTTTTCAAAACTTTTTCTATGTACGTAGATTGAGATAGTCCTAACAACCTCTTAGATCTATTACGATAGATCTTAATGCCAAGGATGTAGGCTACTTCTCCCAAATCCTTCATGGAGAAATTCTAAGATAACCGTTGCTTGGTGGCTTACATCATGGGAATATCATTCCCGATGATTAATATGTCATCGACATATAATACAATAAATACAACAGCACTCCCAATACCTTTCCTATAAACACAAGGCTCGTCTACATTTTTGATGAAATCAAATTCTTTGATTGCCTCATAAAATCGTATATTCCAACTTCTGAAGGCTTGCTTGAGTCCATAAATGGATCGTTTAAGCTTGCATACTTTATTATGATAATTCTAATATGTAAACCCCTCAGGTTGTGTCATATAGACTTCCTCTATGAGGTTCCAATTAAGGAAAGCTATTTTGACATCCACCTGCCAAATCTCATAATCAAAGTGTGCAGCTAGTGCCAGTAAAATTTGAATGGACTTTATCATTGCAACATGCAAGAAGGTTTCGTCATAGTCAATTCCTTGGACTTGTCTATAACCTTTCGCCACCAACTTAGCCTTATAGGTTTGGATGTTGCCTTCTGCATTAGTTTTACACTTGTAAATTCACTTGCAGCCTATTGGTTTTATCCCTTTAGGTGCATCTACCAAGTCACATACTTGATTATGATACATAGAGTCTATTTCAGATTTCATGGCCTCAAGTCACTTGACTGAATCAATGTCACTCATTGCTTCGTCTTAACTGGTGGGATCATCATTATCAATGACCTGATCATGTTCGTCATCAATATGGAAAACATATCTTTGAGGCTCATGTCTTTCCCTACCAGACCTTTTGAGTTCATAACATTATGGTTGTTCCGTCGCTGCCCTTTTGAGAGGCCTGGGGTTTAGTTCTATGTTAGTTTGTTCTTTTCGTACCTCATCGAGGTCATGTCTACTCCCACTATATTTCTTGAGAATGAATTCATTCTCTAGAAATTTAGCATTTCGTGAGACAAATGTTCTTTGTTCATTTGGGACGTAGAACACGTATTCTCTTGAGTTCAAGGCATATCCTACAAACTTACATTTAAATGCCATATCATCCAATTTGTTAGTTTGTGTGAGCTTGACATATGCGTCACATCCCCAAACTCGTAGATAACTAAGGCTAGGATGTTTCCCATACCATAACTCATATGGTGTTTGACTAACAGTCTTGGAAGAAACTTGGTTTAGTAGTAGTGTTGCAGTTTCTAAAGCAAGACCCCAAAATGAAAGAGTTAGATCCGTGTCTGGCATCATTGATCGGACCATATATAATAATGTCTGATTTCTCCTTTCGAAGACCGCATTATGTTATGGAGTTCCTGGTGGAGTCCACTGGGAAACAATGGCATTTTCTCTCAAGTATTCTTGAAATTAATTGCTTAAGTATTCACCACCTCGGTCAGACCTTAGTGACTTGATACTTTTATTAAGCTGGTTTTCTACTTCAGCCTTGAAGTCTTTGAATTTCTCAAAGGCTTCAGATTTGTACCGCATAAGGTACACATACCTTATCGCTGATGATCATCGATAAAGGTAATGAAGTAGGAGAATCCACCTCTAGCGGTGACTGACATTGGTCCGTATACATCAGAGTGTATGAGTTCTAATGTCTCTGCTGCACGCTGTCTTTTACATTTGAAGGGTAATTTGGTCATTTTACCAAGTAAACAAGACTCACAAGTTCTATAAGGTTTATATTTGAAGGGTTTGAAATACCCTGCCTTATGTAGCTTAGTTAATTTTGTTTCATTGATATGACCTAAACGACTGTGCCATAGAAGTGATTCATTGAGATTATTCGAGTTAACGTTGTATATATTAGAGGTTGAACATTATTTGTTAGTTTGAAAGACATAGATACCATTATTCAAAATACCATCTTCATATTTTTTTTCATTGAAATAAATAAAACATTCATTACAACTTATTAGGCATGAAAAGCCTTTATTAAATAAAGAAGAAATTGAAATGATGTTCTTTACTAGAGAAGGTACATAAACACAATCTTCTAAGTCTAAAACTAAACCATTCGGCAAAACTAATGAATAAGTCCCCACGCACAATGCAGCCAGTTTTGCTCCATTACCCATGCGTAAGTCAACCCCCCAATGACGGAGTCTCCTACTGTTTCTCAGGCCCTGCACATTGTTACACAAGTGAGTCCCACAACCGGTGTCAAGCACCCAAGTTGAAGGTTTAGTGTTTTGAGAATATAGTTTAATCATATACAACATACCTTAAGCATTGGGCTTCTTGGCCTCTTAGGCTTCCCTAGCTTCCTTGGCTTTCAAAGATCTACAGTCTATCCTCCAATGACCATTCTATCCACAAAAGAAACATTTCCCATTTCCCATTTTCTTCTCCACATTACCATTAGACTTTAGGTGATATTGAGCCTTGGCCTTGCCCTTATTTTTCTTTGGGCCTTGTGACTTCAAGTCAGTACCCGTAAGTATGACGGAGGTTTTAAGCTCCAGTTTCAAGACCTTCTCTGCTTCCTTTATCATATTGTGCAATTCTGCTAAAGTAGCTTCTTTATCAGACAGATGAAACTACATAATAAAGTTAGAGAATTCTTTTGGTAAGGACATAAGAATTAGATCGTGACCTATCTAATGATCCATGATGAACCCGATGTTGGCCAATTTTCCAATGTGGCCAATCATCTTAAGCACATCTCCACTAACATATCCTTCATTATACCTTGTTTGGAATAAGGCACATGACACTTGGAATCTCACGGTATGAACAGAAGTTGCATACAACTCCTTCAAGTGAAATATGATGGCTTGAGCATCCATATCTTCATGAGCTTTCTAAAGTTCATCCGACATAGAGCCAAGCATTATGCAAACTGCTTGCTCATTATCATCGACGTGTTTCTTCCAAGCATCAAATGTATCTTGGTCAGCATCTTCTGCGGGTTCATGGGGAAATGGTCTTTCAAGAACATAGAAAATCTTTTCTTGTCGTAAGACAATTTTTAGCTTTCTAATCCAGTCATTGTAGTTGTCCCCTTTGAGCTTATGCTCAACAAGGATGGAACGAAGTGATACTCTGTTTTCCATTTGAATGTTTATGAAATATTTTTAACCCACATGTTAAAATAGAATGTTAAAATTAGGAATATTTTTTCATTAATATTTCATAATAACATGGGCTTTTAATATTATGAAGTTGTTCCCACTCAATTGTTTAAAATTTTTAAGCAAATCGCATTAACCTCAATATGATGGATTTATTGCGGGCACGGATCCCATTATCATCATTTCATAACTCCGACTAGGGCCGGTCGTTAAAAAATACGATAATTAGGTAGGTTCCCAACCTTTCTTACATATAAAACACAATTCCATGATCATTGGGTTGGACAATCAAACATGTCATAGCTTATGCTAGTCCTTGTGGACACCCAATCTTTGCCATTAAGTTATAAGACCACGCCTAAGGGCCGCTGCGTCTTATTACTCAGAAAAGTCAGACCATTGTCAATAGTACGATTTAGGGACAAATTGGTATTGATCAGTATGGTAAAGCCTAGTCCTGCCATTACGGTTTAAGCCCTTTGGGTCTATACTTTACAATGGGAGACAAAATTTTAGACTTAAAATATTATTGAGGATTTTAGCAAGTTTAAGAGAATAACTGTCAAATGGATTCCTCCATTGAAAAATCCCTAGAGGGAGGGTGGAGCAAACTCTCTTAAATACCCTTACCTCTTAGGCTCTTATTGCCTTGGTGACGGGAATAAACAATATATCCTCCAAATTAGTCCAACACATTAAATATGTTTTAAAGTAAGCTTTGCGTAAATGATTATCTAGATGTCTTCACATCTTTTGCTTTTGGCTATAAATAGGTAGTGAGTGAAGGAAGACACAAAATCATTATCTAACTCTAGTAATACCTTTGGTTAAATTAACTTTAGTTTGGAAAGTTTTATTAACCACTTGGTCCCAACCCACTTGTATCTTTTATAATGTCTTTTATTATAAACAAGTTATTTATATTAATTAGCCTTAAAGGTAATAAATCTCTAAGTTCATCATGGAATAATTACTTACCTAAGGGATAAGCAATACACTCTCTATTTCTTAGAGAGTCTCTAGATGCTTACACCCTAAAATAAGCATGCCAATTCTAATCATATATAGAATCATCAAGCATATGAGTTTTAATATGTTGAAATTATTTTAGGCATTAAATAACTTTGATTAATATTTAATTATGATATTGCATTTTATTTTATTCAAATAAATTTACAATTCACATTTTTCTGCAAACGAGTGAACTTTAAATGCAATTTCACAATTCAACTCTTAACCAAATCACGTAAAACCTGTGCCTATATTACGTTCAGGGTTTTAGCTTTCCAATGAGCTTTTAAACACCCGATTTCGAGTTCAAATGAGTGAGAACTAATTAAAATAAAAACGGCGCATTGATACCACTGTTGGGAAGCGGCCACAAGTGCGCAGCGGAAAATTAAAATTATTATGCCGCTTTCCCTATGCCCAAGACCCATTTGTTTTGATAATTCTACAAGCCTAGGAATGTTACTATATATTCTAAGCATAAAACTCATAAAACATGCAAAGAACATAAACCTAAACATGATAACTATCATAATAACTCTAAATAAAATACAGAAAGAAAAATACTTACTTGAACCGTAGACTCCTCCAGTCCTCCCTCCAATCTACAAGCTTTTCTCGAACTCAGCAAGCTATTTCACATTCCGAAGAGCCTCCCAATTTTGTGGCCTCCAAAGATGCACACACCAAAGCCAAAACTCAAAGGCAATACTACGCCTTGAGTGAACGGGTATTTTTCCCTTGGTGCTAGCCTAGGTAAATACCTCAAAAATTTTAACTCGAGGTTCCTCTAGTCAATTAGACTAAAGGATCCTCAAAATCAGTGGCTTACTCTTAAACTTTAGAGTTGCTCACTTATATAAACCCAAGATATGGAAGGTTTGGTGTAGCAATTTGTAAAGAATTATTTGGGTTTATATAGTGCTCCAAAGACAACAAAATTAATTAAGAATCCGATGTGGGATAAAAGCTAATTTAATCTTAGCCATTGGATCTTAATTTAGTGGTTTAATGAGATTATAAATCCCTGATAAGAGTTTGGGCCGAATTGGAATTCAAAACAAATGATAAAAAAAAAAATTTACTATTGACATTACTATTCACGTGAATAGTAATTTTTTTAATTCCAATTCCCAAAGTGCCCCCATCATCATTCACCAATCCCTAAGCCTCTATGGAACCTCATAAATGATATGTTCAATAATTAAACACATTGAACCATTTATGAACAATTCCTACAGCAATCATATATGCTGTTATATTTGTACTGCGCACTGTTAACATTGATTTCGACTTTGTTGTGTGTGACCTTTTGGGTTCCCCTCAAGTTGGACATGAAATGAATCGTGATAATTTAAACGAACATAAATTATCCTCCGATCAGATGGTCGTTCGATTTCAATGACCAAGGTTGACATCCAGCAACATGCCAAAGCCCCCAAATGAGAAGGAAAGATATATATACTCATTCTGTATACGAATTAGATATGATACGGTCCATCGCCTCACTGTATCCCCACCTATTGACCTAGGGCACGAAAAGTGTCTACCAATATGGTCAAAGGTATGATGTTGATAGTGTCATGAATCGTGCTAACCCAAGAATTTCACATGAATCTTCCGTTATGGCCACAGTCTCAAGCACTGATCACACATATCAACCCGCGAACTAGAATACTACTTTTATAAGAAAATATTATCCGAGAGAGTGGCGATTCTCTGTTGTATCTTTACAAACTTCATGTGTTTCAACAAATGACCCAATCATACCCTTATGACCGGATCTTTTGAACCGATGAAGGAGAATGTCAAAGTTATTTGATCCACGCATAAGATTGTAAAGACCTCAAGTCAAAGGACTATTTATATAATTGATACATGAAAGTTCTCACAGACACATGGGATAAACATTCCATATGAAAACTTTCGGCAGATAGTTCGATGGACACGAGCAACTCATGCATCAATGTCATATACCAAGTAGACGGATCTCCGCTAGTAGCCTATGAGATAGGCTACCCCACTTAATGGTGGATCATATCACCATGCTAGTCTCTCCGCTTTGTGAACGCCCAGATTATTCACAAAACTATGACTAGAAACATTTAATAGTAATGATTCTCATAAGGCGTGGAAGTAATCATCTTATTACTCCAAGGGCTTTATTACAGTTTTGATGATTCAAATAAGTTATGTAAGACATATATAATAATGATTGCCATTTTATTAATTAATGAAAATATTACAAATACATGTACATGTTGGATAATATGACCCATAGCGTCACTATTTGCACAGATCATGGTGTGTTAGACATTATGACCCATAGCGTCACTGTTTTGTAAATGATATTGTATTATTGTACGAAATTAACTATGTGATCATGAAATTGCCTTTTGCCGTTTTGTAAATTATTTACTTTGATATATTAATGGCAAAAGTCCATATGATTAGTTCCGTATTGAGATGATATGAGACAGTATCAATATAAAAGGTTTAATCATTAAATATCCCTAGTCGGAGTATTATCGAGATTGGACATCGATAATGCGGAATAGACTAGTATTGCACTTGTGCGCGTTGTGAATGCATAACGGCATAGTTCTCATATATTTAAGTATTGGATACTTATGCAAGTGCGATAGGAGGTTGTGTTTTACCGATGGTACGGAAAACAGCTTCGCTCTGGATAGACCCCGCGGAATCCCATTGGTAGTATGTCTGCGTGTCTATGGGAGGCCGCATCAGGGTAGGTGTATATGGTCTTAACCTGAGACTTGCATCGCTAGTACTTGCGACAATCGGTAAACTTTGGTTTTGGTGGTTCGGGGCTTTAACCGGTTCTGTGTACGCCTCTTCTGGGTTTATCGAGAATCGTAGTGTACTGGATGTGATGTCAAGATGGAAGTATCACTTCAGACATATGGAGATGATGATCACGCAGGATATAGAACTAGTACTCTATAAAAGGTTGCAACCGTCGGGACAATATGACCAGGTCAGGATTGTCTGATTTAAAGAGACTAGTTGTTTGATGTCCGATATATGTTTCGTACGGGGCAGACACATTTCCAGCCCCAGGCCTAACATGTGATCGTCCGATACTGGATCGATGTAGGCGATACTACGGTATACTACGCTTGATAAAGATCTAATATTCCAATAAGAATATTTCTGGAGAATTGGGTAGGCATGGCGCTTTGCTAGAAGCCAACCTTGTCTTGTAAATCGATAAAAACGTAGTATGAGGTACGTACGTGTTCGGATTATCCGACGACCGTATTTACTGCCAACATATCCGGAGATCCCTTGGGTCGCTTCCTAAAGATTCACCTATGATGTTTGATTCGAACTTTATTAATCTTGGATTAATTACGGAGAAACTTTATCTTGGATAAAATGCCTAATTAGGAGAGAGAACGATTAATTTGGAATTAATCGATAAAATAATATATTCGATATATTAAACGAAATTAGATTTCGACGCGGAATTAAAATCGGATTTTAATTCGGGCAAACGAATTAATTTAGAATTAATTCGTTAGCGATGTGAATAGTAATTTCGCTAGGCATAATTATTTAATTTACGTCGCGACGGAAATTCGTTAATTCGGAATTAGCGAAACCGAGCCCGAAAGTGTTTGCGGACACATTCGTATTTTGAAACGAGTGGGACCCGCAAGTCACATCGCGAAGTCTCATCACTTGACATGACTAGTTGATGGATGTCACAAGTCACCTTTATTGAGTGACACATTGTCACTGTTCACGATGTAAGTATGTGAGGCCATTTAATGGCTTTTTGGAGGGAAAACGTTTTTACCTTTTGGAAAGGTATTTACCAAATATTTTGGTAATTATTATCATATCTCTCTCGGTTTTTTGGAAACAATAAAGAGAAAAGAATAGAATACAAAAAGCCTTCTCTCCCTTTTCTTCTTGCTCACGCCGTGAGCTTCCATAGGCAAGAAAAAATTGTTTTTTGAATTTTCTCCATTTGCTAGCACAATGAAGGATCAAAGGAGGTGATAGGGAAACAACCTTGGAGCTTGGAATACTAAAAGGCTTGAAGCTTCTTCTTGGCCGAAAGTTTCCACCTTTAAGACTAAAGGATTTTCTTCATCATTTTTCATCACAAGCTTTGTAAGTATGATTCCGCCATGCTTCAAGTTTTACATATATAAATCATGTGTTTCATTCGCTTATACTTTCTTTGGGACTAATAATAGAAACCAACAATGGTATCATGGAGCCATGTTTAAGCATGAAATACATTAGGGTTAATTTGGGTAAAATTGATTGAAGCATGTTCTTTTGAAATTTGATGATTAAGTATGCTTATATGTATGTAATATGATGTTATACATGATCAATTTTGAGAAAAATGCATTGGATGATTTTTCCCCAAAATTGTTGCTTTGGCCGAATGTGGAGGTCCTTGCACTGGATTGGAATTTTTTGTGTACAAGTTCATTAGATGACTTAAAACATATACAGGACGTAGATTAGTGATTCAATCGGATTGAAAAACAAATCGAACCAAAAAAATATAAAAATCCCTCTTGGCCGAATGCAATATGACATGTTAAAGGACTTGATTTTTGTTCAAATAAATGTTGGACATGTGTTTTGAACAAGTGATGATTAATAAATTAAATTGGTGTTTTGGAAATATTTGGTTTAATGAATTAATCATGGATTTACACTTTAATTAATTGAATTTTAAAATTTGGAATATAAAATTTAATAAAATGGGCTTTAATGTTTAATTGGGCCTTATGGGCTTGAAATTGATTTTATGGCATTTAAGGGTGATTCCTTATTTGGGCTTGGTAATTGGGTTTGACGACCACATTGACCAAAGCCCAAGCCTTAATAAATCAATTGAAAGCCCATCGGACTTTAATTAAACAAACATTGGATGTTAGTTGGGCTTGGAGACCCAATTAGATTAGATTTAGAATCTAAGTCTTTAAAAGCACATTAAAAGTGTAAACATTTAATTTGGAATTAAATAAATTGAATTAGTATTGAATACGACTTAAATTGGATTTAACGAGTAGTTCGATATAATTCGTGAATTCGTACCTTATGTACTTATTCTCAAACGAGTTGGACTCGCGCAAAATCAAACCGTTGTTTGAACATTGGATGATCACTTAAACAAAGACTAATTAATTGGATTAGATTGGTTGTATAGCATGTCTTGATTGAATATATATGTATGTGATGAATGAATAGTGTATATCGGATGGATATTAGAAGGGAAAGGGTAATTTTAGAAATTATTGTAAATTTAGAATTTATAAATTGGACCTGCGTGTCCAGCCTTATCTCTTTTATCTCTTTGTATTCTCTTCTCACCTAATTCCCCTCAATGTAAATGAGGTTTCTCTTATTGTATTATGTAATTAGGTAGAAGTAGAATAGTGCTAGCGGGGAGAGGAAAGTGAGTGATTTGTTCTAGGAACAAGTTGTTTTATATATCCATCCGTATATCACTATTAATTTACTTTACGCGCTTTATGATGTTTTAGAAGCATGCTTAAGGGTGTATGATGATGAGACCTAACAAAGATAATAAATTGGTTGCCAATTATGCAAAAATCCCTCAATCTATATTAAGCGATTATCCTTCCGTTGAATGATTCTTGTTCAAGATCCAAAATTGGCATTGGTTTGTTGGCCAAAGTCAAGACCTTTGTCAATTGAGGATGTACTTGAATCATGAGAGTTTTGTTCCACATCGGTGTCTTGTCCAAGTTGTGATTTGTTGGCCAAAGTCAAGATCACTTCTTGTCCAACGACATTGATTACGAAACTTTCCTTGTCAATGGGTCCCGCTTAACTGGAATCATTAGGTTTGTTGTGCCAAAGCCAAGGCCTAGATGATTCGGAGGATATGGTTAGGAAAATGTATTAGATACATTGGCATAAGTAATGTACATATGTTTTGGACTTGGATGTCCACCTAATCGGATCTAGGAATTGGATGGGATCCAATTGATCTTTGAGATCTACCTAGTTAAATAGCATACAGCTTGTTGGCCAAAGTCAAGGTTGTGTGTTATTTAACGGGATCCTAGCCCACTAGGAAATAAGATTTCCCGAGTTCTCAACAGAGGGTTAGAGACTTGATGAAAATAGTGGGAGGCTAGTATTGAATTTGCAATTTCGTTCAGATACTTAGCCTTACGCGTCTTTCAAAATTATTTCATCTATTTATTAAAATTAGTTGGACTAATACATTGTTATTTTTTCTTGTAACAGTTTGACTGTACCCATTTTATCGTTAACTAGATAGTTGGACTATCGTAGTTGAGATGGCAAGCAAGGGAAATGTCCGAGACATCATCATGGGTGACAATGTCTTTAAGGGCACAAACTTCGCTGATTGGGAAATGAACCTAAGGATAGTCCTTGGGGCTGAGAGGATGATGTACACTATACAGATACCTCTCCCGCCTAAGCCCACTGACCCACTTGAGCTGGAGTTATGGAAAACTCACAGCGATGATTGTGACACAGCTCAGGCTATTATGTTAGCTTCGATGACTCAGCACTTTCGTCGCCAGAATAGGGACTTGGATCCTTATAACATGATGGCTAGACTGCGAGATCTACACCGCACCAACAAGCGGATGGAGAGGTACGAGTTGGTGAAGAAACTCTTCCGCGCTCGAATGACTGAAGGCGTATCAGTTGAGGCCCACGGGACTCAAATGATCGCCGATATTTATGAGTTGGCCAATATGGGAATAGTCTTGGAGGCTGAGCTGAACGTAGATTTGATCTTACAGTCACTTCCTGATTCTTGGAAACAAATCATAATCAACTACAAGTTGATGGACACGGATGACTCTCTTGGAGAGCTGTTATCCATCTTGAAGGAGTCTGAAAAAGAACTCCATAAAGGGGGCAAGCGCGAGGCGCACTATGCATCGACCTCTCAGGGGCCAAGGGTGTTGGAGTTTCTAGAGGTCCCAAGATCAAAACTCAAGCATGAATCATAAGCGAATACAACGACGGAAGTGCGGAATACTTACATCGAGCGGTTGAGAGACGATTTGGCAACAAAAACGAACTGAAATTCTGTTCACTGCCCACTGCTCATGTGCGCCCACTGCAGCAGTTTGGTGGTCTGTTTTGCGCCATTTTGAACATCAAAAACGAGCTTCAAGCTTCATCAAAACGTTCCCTGCTCATGGGTATACTTCCCTTATCACCTTGGCATGATCCCGGAGTGTGCTAGCACTCTTGTTTTGCCACAAAACACACTTGCTTCCCTCCATTTTCTTTTATTTTGTTCGGCTGTTCACTGCCTCTTGAAACCAGAAAATGGCGTGAGAGAGGAAGAGTAGAAGAAGAGGAGAGAGTGGAGGGAAAATGGAGAGTCAGTAGTGTATACGATTTTGGTGGAACTTTATGCATCAAATGCATTTGAATTTCATTTGAAATTCATTTCAAACACATTTGGGTTTAATTCCCAACCACACACATCACCTTTTTTAAAAATCCATTAAATAGCCTCACCTACTTACATTGAGAATAGAGACAATGTATCATCCCATAAAGGTGACTAGATACATCCATCAACTAGTCGTGTCAAGTAATGAGACTTCGCGATGTGATTTGCGGGTCCCACTCGTTTCAAAATACGAATGTGTCCGCAAACACTTTCGGGCTCAATTTCGCTAATTCCGAATTAACGAATTTCCGTCGCGACGAGAACTAAATAATTACGCCTAGCGAAATCACTATTCATGTCGCTAACGAATTAATTCTAAATTAATTCGCTCGCCCGAATTAAAATCTAATTTTAATTCCGCGTCGAAATCTAATTTCGTTTAATATATCAAATATATTAATTCATCGATTAATTCCAAATCAATGTTTCTCTCTCTCAATTGATATTTTATCCTAGATAAAGTGTCTCCGAAATTAATCCCAGATTAATTCTCTCTCTCATCATATTAATCCCAGATTAATATAAGTGTGAGTCATACGTCATCGGTGAATCTTTGGGAAGCGACCCATGAGATCCCCGGATATATTGACAGTCAAATCGGTCATCGGACTATCCGAACACGTGAGTACCAAGTACTACGTTTTACCGATTTACAAGACAAGGTTGGCTTCTAGCAAAGCACCAAGTCTACCCAATTCTCTGGTCATATTCTTATAAGAATATTAAGATCTGTATCAAGCGTAGTATACAATTGTATTGTGCATATCGGCCCAGTATCGGATAGTCACGTGCTAGGCCTAGGGCTGGATAAGTGTCTGCCCCGTACGAAGCACATGTCGGATGTCTGGTAACTAGTCTCTATAATCGGATATACATGACCTTGTCATAATATCTCGATGGCCGCGCAGCACTTAAGAGCACTAATACCGTATCATGCGTGACATCATCTCCACTATGACTGGAGTGATACTTCCGTCTTGACATCACATCCAATACACTACGACTCTCTGATAAACCCAGAAGTGGTGTAGCAGAACCGGTTAAAGCCTGTACCACCAAGACCAAAGTCTATCCATTATCGTAAGTATTAGCGATGTAAGTCTCAGGTTAAGACTATACACACCTACCTTGATTTCGGCCTCCCATAGGTTTTCGTCAGCGGATTTGCTTGATTATCGTCTAACGCGATTTACATGATCATCACATCGCCATGATGTATGATCCGAACGAATCAGATGAATATCGAAGTATATATCTGGATCGTCGATGAGACCTTTAATTCCTTAGCCTGTGCTGACGCCTAGCTCAGCCGCTAACAGAACTATATCTAATCTAATTAGATTTATTTTCGACCCAAATGGCTTCTATTGCTGCCTCAGCTGCAGCAATAATCCGCATTTGTTGTTTATTCGGCAACAGTTATCTTGCTCGGAAGATTTCCAGCTCACTGTCCCGTTATTCAAACTTTATAGTACCGTAGTATTTAATTGTTTGGAAACTTGCAGCAGTGATCCCAGTCACTTCAAGTTCTCCTTCTCCAAAGTTTAAGACAACATCTTTAGTTCTCTAAGATACTAACAGATGTTCTTAACTTCAATCCAGTGACTATCACTTGGATTGACCCGATTGTCACTCACTCCATATGCCGAAGTGTACGAGACACCAATACAAGTACATTTTAAATGTACAATTTTCCAGAGAGTGTTAACAACTCCAAATCTATCCCAGTAGATCTTTATTCCTTGAATAAAGGTTGTTACTCCCCAGAATTCTACGGAGAATTTCTATTGAAAGAATATCCATGAAAGCCAAGCTTTCACCAATTGTTTTATGGGAATTTCATTGTCAGTGCCCTCTCCCACTAACCTCCTTATATACACAAGAATTATTTCGTTTTGAGTCAAATCATAAATCATTATGATTATTTCAAAACGTCAGTTCCAAGAACCTTATGCTCGATTCAATCCAAACATGGATCGAATAACCCGCAAACCTCGTTTGTTGGTTATACAAAATCGTCAGGATGTTGTAAGCATCCTCCAAGAGTTTCCTTTTTTCAGGAAAGCGATTTTGATCTGTAACTGACACATTTCATAAATGAAATATGCAGTTATCAACAAGCATCTTCAAAATGGATTTACCATGGCAACAGGTAAAAGGATGAATCGTTATTAACACAATGTTGATAACGATACCTTTCCGTTATAAGTGTTGGAGTTCAATCAAAGTCCCAAGGATCACAAACAAAGCATAAAAACGACATATGAACACATCAAAGGAGATGGCGGAATCAACTCACATTGAATTCGGTTTTGATGTTTGAAGAACAAGGTGCGATTTTGATCCTCCATAGAGCTCGGCAGTACCTTCTCCTTGCAGTGGGCTGTGCGGTTTGGACTGGTTTGGCTTCCTCCATGTTCGGCCATTGAAGACCACCATTGAAGCTCCAAGCTTCAAGCTTTCCAAGCTCAAGAAGACACTTCCCTATCACCTATGTATTACTCAAGGTGTGCTAGCACTTATCATCTTCCATTTTGCTTCTCAAAAAATAGGTGAACCAGAAAAATTTGAAGAAGAAATCGGCTTGAAGCCGTGAGATGAGAGGAGAGAAAAGAGAGGGAAGAGAGAAACCGTACCCTTGCATGTTGGAGAGAGAGAGTGATACTTTATATATTTTAATTTTATTTTCAAAAAACAAAATAAATATATAATCATATCATATATTGTAAAAGTAAAAAGCAAAAGTCTAATAATGCTTTTCTACTTTTCACACACATCATTTCTACTTTACTTAAGTCATATCACATCACTTTAATAAAGTGACATGTTGTCAAGTCACATCACTTTAAGTGACAATTGATTTGACGATTGATGTGACAAATGATTTGA
>SKCR01044768.1:0-62706 GCA_019454045.1 Zanthoxylum bungeanum
GTTAGTTTGTAATTGACATTGGGAAGTGTCACTGCTATATGTATATTATCAAACATAGTTCCTGGTCAAGATTTGCTAACACGGGTCGGTTAGTCAAATCCGTTGAGACCAGTACATGTCGTATATCGAGACTTGGTCCGATGGTTTATCCCAATG
Source organism: Zanthoxylum bungeanum (assembly GCA_019454045.1). Taxonomy (NCBI): domain Eukaryota; kingdom Viridiplantae; phylum Streptophyta; class Magnoliopsida; order Sapindales; family Rutaceae; genus Zanthoxylum; species Zanthoxylum bungeanum. Next base: position 157 of record SKCR01044768.1, read on the forward strand.
AACCATGAGTCTATGGAGACTCGTATAGACGTGTAGGTGTTTATAGTGGATAAACACTGAACGGCTCATCGAAGATTCTTAATGGATGGTACGCCAACGTCAATAAGAATCTTCTCGGGTTGAGTAGCATAGTGGTCCTTCGACTTGAGACACCACTGTGGATGTATGAGACATCCTCCACACTTAGATGGCAGTCACGTCACCGATCTATTAGATCAGACCTCCGCCGCCTGTTCGTTGGGTGTGGATCGATCCTCAGGATATCCTGTGTGTGTCAAGATAGGATCCGTCAGTTCTGTGTACAGAGCATAGGTAGTCCATATATTATTAGCAGTCTGTTAAATCTGTGGCCACAGTATACATCGGAAGTAAGTTCCGAGTGTTATTTAAAGATTACTTCGGAAGTCAGTTCCGAGTGTTATTTAGAGATTGCTAATAGATACGTCGACGAGATAATACCTATAGAGTTTGACGTTTACATCTATATCTCTGGGATTATCTGGATACCTGTGACGGAGAGATTATACGTATGCAATGACCTCGACCTGTATGATTCAGCGAGATTATCCGTGGTCGTCATAATCTACGGGTGGATAGATTATGCACATGAAATTGGATTTCATGACGGATATACCTGAATCTAGAGAGTCTCAAATAATGAAACATACTCGTAGAGCACTAGAGCAACATTAATAAATAATATTGATTATTTATAAAGTCGTTTAAAGGTTAAACGCAAGATACATGCTAAAGTGACTAGATAGTCATTGCTTAATTTTTGTGTATTTCATTAATACTTGATTAATTTAAATACACATTAATTAATAGTCAAAATGAGTTATTTGACTTATATCCTAAATGAATATATGTTTTTATATTTAATGTAAATATTATACATATATTTAATATATTTGTATTTGATTATTAATTAATTATTTAATTGTTAAATGATTAAATTAATTAAAATATAAATATTTTATATTAGGATATATTAAGTAAATGATGTTAGTTGCTTTTGTTGACTTAGATAAATATCTAATAAAGGTGTTTAGAAGATATTTATGCAAGTTGATGACATTAAAGTGAAATAAAATTGAAATTACAAAACTTGGTTTTCATTAGGTGAATTTCGGCCAAGGCCTTTATTGTAAAGGTATATATTGATTTTCATTTCATGATACACTTAACCTAACACACTTTATCAAATAAACTCCATTGAAGAAGCTAAAGGAAGTTGGTGAAGAAGAAAGGCTAAAAACATCAAAAGCTTGGTTTTTAGTAAGTTTCTTGAACTTACTATTAGTAAGGAATTTGTTCCTTAGGTTCTAGGCTTTAATATTATATTCTTAGGATGTTTATTTCTTTGTTCCTTGTGGTTTTCATTGATGGAAGTTTTGGTGAAGTGTGATGCATGTATGATGAAGAAAGTGGATGACTATTGTAGTGATTAACTTTCTTATAAGGTTTTGGAAACCATGTTGCTAATCTAGAGTTGTTGACCCACTCTTAAATGACCTAGATTTGATCTTGAGTTGTTTCATTGTGTTGAGACTTGATTGGATGGAAGAATGATGATGGAAATAATTGATTTAAAGTATTTGGTCTAATTTGTCCAATTTGTGGAAATTGAAAAATTAGGGTTCATGACCTATTCCAAATTTTGGGCTTTTCATATATGTTGAGCATTGGGTGTGTATATGATGCATGCAAAGTTTCATGTTGATTGGATTTCATTTAGATGAGTTTTGAAGCATAAATGACCAAATGGTCAAATTGGACACCATTGGGTGCATTCGGCCTTGTGACTAATTTGGGGATTTTTGTCTTTTGGTGTTTTGATGTTTTGAACATGCTAAGTTCATCTTAGAAATGATTTAGAATCATTCAAAATTGATTGGATCAATTTCGGACTAAAATGGACAAAATACCAATAAGGGTATTTCGTAAATTCACTTGAATTTGATTCATTTGAATTTTGGTTTCATAATTTGATTATTGGGTAATTAAATAAATATGTTTATTTAATTAATCCAAGAAAAAGTTTTTGAAATCGGAAGATTCGATCTTCCGCCGCTTCCGCTGCGTTACCGGATTTAGCCCCTAAAAACCCCTACAAAATGGTATCAGAGCGAGTCTGATTCTAGGCCTCCATATATGATTAGCCTGTTTTATTCAATGTTTAATCATGTTTTCTTGACTATATACATGCTTGGTGTAATCTAATTTGATTAGATTTAGGGTGTATGACACTTAATGTAATATCCCCACTTAATAAGGTTTTAAAGTAACTAGTATTTGGAATACTTGTTTCTTGGTCCGTCTTGTCAATACGGTTTATAAATATCTTTTCGTTGACTACATCCGAGACCGTGCCTCTGCTGTGAGGTGTAGCTGATAGAAATTTATTTATGCCGAATGTATATTAGATACTAGATAAATTCAAGCGAAAGCGGAATCCTGAACGTGCCCTAGCTGTCAGGGTTACGCAAGTAACTTGAGTTTATCATTGACAAGTTTAACCTTGGTACGTCTCCTTGTGGGCCTGCCTTCGCAGCGACAACGAGAAACGGCCAGGACCGGAACCTCGGAGTCACTAGTTAGTGATTGACAATTAGTTGTCTACCTGTGAATATACGTAGGCGAGACCGTGCCTCTGCTGTGAGTCGAAATATATTCATGGGGTCCTCTTCCTATTATGGAATTCGATTTAATTATTGAATTCTCGTCTTTCCGTTGGGGATTACGGCATTACGTAAAATAGTGGGAGGCACTGCTAAGTTTAAAATATTCCATAACTTAGGCAGTGTATGTTATTATGGAAATTGCCGCTTGTTTGTTTCCTTATTCTATAGTAGATAGATTAAACTTTTATTTACTGCACACATATTATGATATGTTATCTGACTAGACTCTTGGTTGCAGTCATTCTAGAATAGGTTCTAGATACTATAGACTAGGATATTATTAGATTAGTCTAAACCATCGGGAACTGTTGTTCTAATTTTCTTCAAAAATAAAGATGGTTAGTGACTTAGTTTCTAAGTCATGATAGATAATCTAGATAGATATCCCCTTTAGGATATAATACTTTAGAGACAATAGTTTCTTATGCAGTAAGAATTGACTTGAATTAGTTCATGTCTCGAGATTCTTGACTGGCATTTAGAAAGCCCTATTAGGTATTTGTTTATCTAGTAATGACGTTTCTAAGCTTTAATTACCTTTAGAGGTAATGTGTGCGACACAATTTGCTAATCAATTATTTACAATTGTTGTGAATAGTTGAATGCAAATAGTAAAGCTAAAGAAAGGAGATGTGTATAGTTGTGTATAGAAAATATCGATTTTCACAATACTACAACTATAGGTATTTGATACCAGATCTCCCGTCTAGTTATTTGAAATATTGGTTAACGATTGTTTTGATATTTGATATCGGAACTTGCGACTATTGGATAGTCACTTGTTCTTTATAAACAATTATTACATATTTTATAATAACTAGTAGTGTCATTGACGTAGAGATAAACATTAAGAAAAATTATTCGGTAAAGTAATAATTTAGAACGGTGCTTTATGAGTTTAATCACTTAAGCATTGGATGCTTATTCCGTATGGTAAATGATGGTTTGATACTAGATCACACTACACATCCTTATCCATTTAATGAATATTGTATTCAGGAAAGTGATTAAGATCTCGTTTAACCAATGATTGTCATTGGACCACCAAATTTATTTAACTGATACATTGGATGTATGTAGTTTTATAAATAATAATTGCTTAAGGTAGTTTTCTTTATTTCGTAACTTAGTTGATGAATTGTCATAACTTAGTTACGTGTTTCTGAAGGAACACATATTGAAAGTCTTGAAAGTATCAAGTACTTTCAATCCGTTCTGATGAAACGTAGATTGAACATTTTTGACATGTTCAATATATTCAATCTAAAGGTTTTAGAGAATTCTATCCTCAAAATTCATAACATGTCTTTGAACTGTTCAAAGATCTTTGATACGATCAAACGTAATTAAAGCAATTAGTTCTAAGGTTATTTAGTGAATATGATTCATATTCAATATTGTTCTTCCACGATTCCATCTTGATGGAATTGAGTAGTGGGAGCAATCGAATCTTATATGATTTGATTCGTCCGATATTGAAAGTTACCGAATTAGTTTCAATACTCTAGGGTTATACTCCAGTAACACTAATTCATCTCTTTAATTAATGTTCCATTATTTTCTACAGTTGCATATATGATATGTATAGGTAGAAAATTTGAATCTTGAAAAGTTTAAGATTGAATGTTTCTTTTATATAATAGTTATATAATGGAAATTACTTACACCTTGGAGGTATAAGTAAAAGTTTATCGTTTATTCTGTTTAATAGAATATTGTATTCTATTTAATAGAATATCTTTCCTACGATTCTAATAATAAAATCGTTTTATTACTTGGTGTGTAACATCAGATGTTAACTATTGTAGAAAAGACTTGACTTATTGAAGTCAAATGTGAGAATGATAAATTATAAATGGAACTATGTAATTAATAAGATGAAGCAACCCTTATACATCTTCCGTGCGAGTCCAATAGGATAACAGAATCATTCACGAGTATTTGATACTTAATGGTTCCGTTGTTTTCTTATTGAAGAAAAATTTTCTTATGACTTATAATGGAAGCGATATTTGATATCGATTCTGGAAGTTCACCATTGAACCATAGATCTAAGATTGTTCATAGCTTACTACGATCAAGTTTTGAACTTGATTAAGCTTTCATTATGAATTAGTTCATGATATGTGCTAATTGTTTGCGCAGCGAAAGCATTGTGAGCTTATTAAGGTTTGACCTTTACAGTATGACAGTGAGAAAAGTTATACTCAGCAATCTATTGTAGATTCTGAGAAAACTTATCTCTAGTCACGCTAATTGAACAATTAAAGATATATGGTTAATGTTGATAATAAACTGTATATTTTAGCTAAAGAATGCAAAGTGGCATTTTTGGATGACTTATTCAGATTAGAGATCAGTTGTGATTTCCTTATTTGAAGAGTTCATTCTGAAATGGCCCTAGAGTTTGTGTTCTGCTGAAATTGCAGTTTAGTGTGATAGCTTATAGAGCCTATTGTAGACTCGGATAAGTCTTCCAGAAATATGTGTTCTCTTTTTGATATCGTCAGATTGTCTGATCTTGTCAAAGTATATAGAATACATATGTGATTAGAAGGGTTAGTGGGAGCGTACATATTACTTTCTAGTGTTATATATCTTAACGACATTATCATTATTATAGTGATAATGAGATGTTTGTGAGGTAAAATTTACCTAAGTCTTCTTTACTCCGTGAAATCAGTGGGAGTATCTCTGTTATATTGGTTATATTTGTATAAAGTTTTATATAAGATATAAAACCAAGAGACTTGTGAGATACTCCTATTATTCGTACATTAGATATGATCTAATAAGGACATAACTAGGCTATCTGTATGACAGTTAGTATAACTGTTGGACAGTTATTGTGTGTCTTATATAAAGTGTTCATCTTTCGTAAAGGATGATTCCTTTTTTCGAAGAGATATTGATTAGAATGTCTAGTCAATCTTATGTATCATTTGATGATGACATAATAAATACTTATAATGTGCGATTATTGATGTCGATTTAATCGTAATTGTTACGAGTTATTTTGACATCTTATAGACCATATGATGGATCTTGAAACACGTTCTTTGTGATATTTGAGATGTTAAGAACGAGTTTCTAATTCATGGAGAATACAGTCTGCAACCATTAGGGTCATATTGTTTTGAGACTAATTATGACGTTAGACAGTCTACGTCATAAAGAGTCACAAATAATGCAGTGGGAATGTCACGAAGGATTCTACTATATAGTGGAATCAAATGCAACTTTTGAAGTATTGACTTATGAAGTTGCATAGTGACCTTTTAAATTAGAAGTTTTAAATTGGTGTTGTGCTTGCGGTTGTCCTCATAATATTTTTGGATTTGATCCCTAAATACTTGGACAACTTAGTAGCTGTAGCATAATACAGATATAGCATCCATTTCATATTAATGTATAATTTAGATTCTACAAAATATGAATGATGCTGACTATGGGAAACGATGGAGTTTGTTTGAAAAACTCAATATGTCATAGCGGACTTGTTTTTGTTGCCTACCTCTTAAGTACTGGGTGAGCTTTTGAGGGCCATGTGCATACGATGCACATTGAGACGTGTATATGATACCGTGGATTGGCACTAGAGCAAGTGGGAGAAATTGTTGGGGTTGGTGCTCAGAGCGCCAATCCGGGCCGTATTTATGTCTGATTCATGAATACAAACATCCCCTTATTCATAATATTACTTATTTATGGTTGCACCTCTTGTTCTTATATACATATTCGATCTGATTACGATTAGATTGAAACTAATATGGTTTAGTGATATGTATATATTAGACAAAGGCCCGATAATATATAATGCAGTACACAGTTACAAAGTTAGTTTGTAATTGACATTGGGAAGTGTCACTGCTATATGTATATTATCAAACATAGTTCCTGGTCAAGATTGCTAACACGGGTCGGTTAGTCAAATCCGTTGAGACCAGTACATGTCGTATATCGAGACTTGGTCCGATGGTTTATCCCAATGAACCATGAGTCTATGGAGACTCGTATAGACGTGTAGGTGTTTATAGTGGATAAAACACTGAACGGCTCATCGAAGATTCTTAATGGATGGTACGCCAACGTCAATAAGAATCTTCTCGGGTTGAGTAGCATAGTGGTCCTTCGACTTGAGACACCACTGTGGATGTATGAGACATCCTCCACACTTAGATGGCAGTCACGTCACCGATCTATTTAGATCAGACCTCTGCCTGTTCGTTGGGTGTGGATCGATCCTCAGGATATCCTGTGTGTGTCAAGATAGGATCCGTCAGTTCTGTGTACAGAGCATAGGTAGTCCATATATTATTAGCAGTCTGTTAAATCTGTGGCCACAGTATACATCGGAAGTAAGTTCCGAGTGTTATTTAAAGATTACTTCGGAAGTCAGTTCCGATGTGTTTTTAGAGATTGTTATAGATACGTCGACGAGATAATACCTATAGAGATTTGACGTTTACATCTATATCTCTGGGATTATCTGGATACCTGTGACGGAGAGATTATACGTATGCAATGACCTCGACCTGTATGATTCAGCGAGATTATCCGTGGTCGTCATAATCTACGGGTGGATAGATTATGCACATGAAATTGGATTTCATGACGGATATACCTGAATCTAGAGAGTCTCAAATAATGAAACATACTCGTAGAGCACTAGAGCAACATTAATAAATAATATTGATTATTTATAAAGTCGTTTAAAGGTTAAACGCAAGATACGTGCTAAAGTGACTAGATAGTCATTTGCTTAATTTTGTGTATTTACATTTAATACTTGATTAATTTAAATACACATTAATTAATAGTCAAAATGAGTTATTTGACTTATATCCTAAATGAATATATGTTTTAATATTTAATGTAAATATTATACATATATTTAATATATTTGTATTTGATTAATTAATTAATTATTTAATTGTTAAGTGATTAAATTAATTAAAATATAAATATTTTATATTAGGATATATTAAGTAAATGATGTTAGTTGCTTTTGTTGACTTAGATAAATATCTAATAAAGGTGTTTAGAAGATATTTATGCAAGTTGATGACATTAAAGTGAAATGAAAATTGAAATTACAAAACTTGGTTTTCATTAGGTGAATTTCGGCCAAGGCCTTTATTGTAAAGGTATATATTGATTTTCATTTCATGATACACTTAACCTAACCACTTTATCAAATAAACTCCATTGAAGGAAGCTAAAGGAAGTTGGTGAAGAAGAAAGGCTAAAAACATCAAAAGCTTGGATTTTTAGTAAGTTTCTTGAACTTACTATTAGTAAGGAATTTGTTCCTTAGGTTCTAGGCTTTAATATATGATATTCTTAGGATGTTTATTTCTTTGTTCCTTGTGGTTTTCATTGATGGAAGTTTTGGTGAAGTGTGATGCATGTATGATGAAGAAAGTGGATGACTATTGTAGTGATTAACTTTCTTATAAGGTTTTGGAAACCATGTTGCTAATCTAGAGTTGTTGACCCACTCTTAAATGACCTAGATTTGATCTTGAGTTGTTTCATTGTGTTGAGACTTGGATTGGATGGAAGAATGATGATGGAAATAATTGATTTAAAGTATTTGGTCTAATTTGTCCAATTTGTGGAAATTGAAAAATTAGGGTTCATGACCTATTCCAAATTTGGGGCTTTTCATATATGTTGAGCATTTGGGTGTGTATATGATGCATGCAAAGTTTCATGTTGATTGGATTTCATTTAGATGAGTTTTGAAGCATGAAATGACCAAATGGTCAAATTGGACACCATTGGGTGCATTCGGCCTTGGTGACTAAATTTGGGGATTTTGTGTCTTTTGGTGTTTTGATGTTTTGAACATGCTAATTCATCTTAGAAATGATTTAGAATCATTCAAAATTGATTGGATCAATTTCGGACTAAAATGGACAAAATACCAATAGAAGGGTATTTCGGTAAATTCACTTGAATTTGATTCATTTGAATTTTGGTTTCATAATTTGATTATTGGGTAATTAAATAAATATGTTTATTTAATTAATCCAAGAAAAAGTTTTTGAAATCGGAAGATTCGATCTTCCGCCGCTTCCGCTGCGTTACCGGATTTAGCCCCTAAAAACCCCTACATATATAAATATTAACCAAAGATGATGATGATTTTGAAGACGAACAGCAGCAATTGCTGCTGTTCTTGCCCAAGAACAGCAGCAAATGCTACTGTTCTTGCCCAGAATCCTCATCATCATCATCATCATCATCATCATCATCATCATCATCATCAATTTCATCAAAAAATAATTCATCATCAATTTCATCAATAATATCATCAAACTCATCCTCAAATTCATCAAATTCATCAAATTCATCCTCATAAACAATTTTAAATCAACAAAGGAGACTTACCTGTTGATTTCCTTCGTTCGTCACTGATGGAGAATGAGAAATGAGTTTTTGCTTCTGAGCCGAGGAAGAAGGAGGCACTGGTTTTAGGGATTTAAAAGACATTTAGCGTCGAAATAATTGACTTTTAGCGTCGCAGTAGTCGACGCTATTTGTTAGGCGGGTTATTGAAAAATTAGGTTTTTTTCGGGAAATTTAATTTTTAATTAGCGTCGACATACCTATTCGACGCTAAAGTATAGACATATAGCGTCGAAATATTATATTCGACGCTAAATTAAAGATATATAGCGTCGCAAATTGTATGTAGACGCTAAATGTAAGACATATAGCGTCGAATATAGTATTTCGACGCTACATAAAAATTAAATTTCCCGGAAAAAAACCCAAATTTTTCAATAACCCGCCTAACCATTAGCGTCGAAGTAATTGACATTTAGCGTCGATTACTTCGACGCTAAATGTCCTTTACATCCCTGCAACCAGTGCTTATCTTCTTCCTCGGCTCAGTATTCTAACTCAGAGTCCCCCAATATTCTAACTCAAAGAAAATACTTTTTCCTGTCCAATTCAACTCTTCAGGTAACCGTTTTCGATTTTTATCTCTATTATTAGGATGTTTACCTGGTGGCTGTCTTTGAGCTGTTGATGTTGGCAAAGTATGTCAAATGCAGACAATCGACTGGGCTTACTCTGAGGTTCATGTTGCCCGTTAAATAATTTACTCCTCCGCCAAGGATGACTCGACTCAAGAAATCTCCTGTGCCCCGTGTATCCGATTTTATTCCGTAATCGTTGCGAAGGTGTATGATCCGCACAAACTGGACATGCCATGTATCCCTTAGTGCTCCATCCAGATAATGAACCATAGGCTGGAAAATCATTAATGGTCCATAATAATGCGGCATGCATCTGAAAATACTGCTCTGAAGTTGCATCATAGGTATGCACACCCACATTCCATAATGTTTGTAACTCATCGATCAATGGTCTCAAGTAAATATTTATATCTTTACCAGGTGAACGTGGACCAGGGATAAGCAATGACATAAACATGAACGGATCCTTCATACATTTCCATGGAGGTAAGTTATATGGAATGACAATAACGGGCCAGATGCTATAAGAGTTGTACATATTCCAAATGGGTTAAAACCATCAGAGGCAAGACCTAACCTGACATTACGGGGGTCCTCAGCGAAACGGGGGTACATGTCATCAAATTCCTTCCATTCGGTTCCGTCCGCAGGATGTCTAAGTATGCCCTCCGCACCGATCCTCTTTTCATGATGCCACATCATATCAGTCGCTGTGTGTCGTGACATGAACAATCTCCGCAGGATATCATCGTTTGCAGGTTGATTGTAACTACTGCTCCCTTCGCCGACATCAAAAAACCGTGACTGAGAATGATACTGCTCACCGTGATAAATCCACGTACGGTAAGTGGGTGATATTCCTGGCATGTATAAATGATTATGAACTTCATCTAACCGCTTCCTTTTCCTATTCAAACAATTTGCACATGGACAACGAACACGACCTTCTGCATCAATGTGTTGTTTTGCGACTTCCATAAACTCAGACACTCCATTACGATATTCAACACTCAATCTATCCAGAGAGCTCATCCAATTTCTATCCATTTCAGCAGAATACCTAAATATAATAATATAATTATTAGATATCATTTTACATTGGAATCAACATTACTAATTCAGTAATACTTAATTTAAGCATATATATATATATATATTTGGTTGATAAATTAATTAAATAGTTTACAGAAAAATTCTATTTTGTTAATTAATATACTTACTCTACATATATGAATCATAAATCACTAACAAACAACATATAAACAACATATATAATCATAAAAATTGAAAATAATAAAGAAATATGAAAGAAGATTTACCTTTTTGGAAATTGATTACAATTTTATTGAAAATTTTTAGGAGAGATGTGAGGCTGTAGAGGAGAAATTCTCAGATTTCAGAGGATTTTTACGAAGAGAATGAAGAAAAAACAGAAGGGGGAGAAGGGGTGTCGACCTTCTGTTTTTTAATCTATCTTTAGCGTCGCATTTAGTATTTCGACGCTAATTGTTGCCGTTTTTAGCGTCGAAAATGTTATTTCGACGCTACATGTTCCATTTTTAGCGTCGCAAAACGTTTTTTCGACGCTAAATATAAAAAATTAGCGTCGGATTAAATTTAGACGCGAAAGAATCAAGTTCTGTCGGTGCGAAGCTTCATAACTCTTTAGCGTCGAACAAATATTCGACGCTAAAAGTATTATTTTTGGCGGCGAATATTCAAAATCGACGCTAATTATATACGTTTTTAGCGTCGACACCGTTTTGTCGACGCTAAATATCAAACATATAGCGTCGCATTAAATTTAGACGCGAAAGAATCAAGGACTGTCGGTGGAAGCTTCATAACTCTTTAGCGTCGAACAAATATTCGACGCTAAAAGTATTATTTTTTTGCGTCGATTATTCACATTCGACTCTAATTTTCCTTTTTAGCGTCGAATGTAAATTAGACGCGAAAGAGTCAAGGATTTGCCGGTGGAAACTTCATACACCTTTAGCGACGATATATGTTCGACGCTAAAAGTTAGTTTTGGCGTCGACTCCGTGTTTCGACGCTAATAGTGCAATTTTTGGCACCAAAAATTATTGCAATAATATAATTATCAGCGTCGAATATTTTTTGACGCTAAAGGTCTGTTTTTAGCGTCGAAACTATATTTCGACGCTAAAAATTAATATTCTGCGTCGAATTTTTATTCCGTCGCTAAAACATGACATATAGCGTCGAAACGAATATTCGACGCTAAAACTAACTTTTAGCGTCGCATATTGTTTCGACGCTAAATATTTGGACGCTAAAAGCCATAATTCTTGTAGTGCCACACAATTCATATTATAATTCTACAAATTCATATAATTTGTGTGACTCATAGTTACTATTAGACTATGATCAGTTTATTATTATAAGATGTAAAGAATAATATAGATGTGTGTGTGTGCGCGCGCGTATAATATACCTAAATATCATTAATTATTTATAATTAATATATTAATAACAAATAATTATTATTAAATTTTTTATTTTTAATTATTATAATAGTATTCGAAATATTATTATTTATAATTAATATATTATTAATAAGTTGTTGTTGTTATTATTATTACTATTTATATTACTATATTCTGATTATCATTTAATATTCAGAATACTATAATAATAATAATTACTTATTAATAATATATTAATAAATTCATGTATGAATAGTTAGAAATACTAGTAACTAGTAATAAGTTTATAAATGGATAAAGAATCAGAAAATAAATCAGACTGATATATGTGCATGATCACAAAAAGTTCAAATTAATATAAAATGGTATTTATATCTTGCTTGTGTTTGATGCTCAATGAATGATCATAGTTACTTACTGAGTCTTATGACTCAGTACCACAACAGTGTTTGAGTTTTGCAGGTTGGTGACCTGATCGGTCGACCACAGACACCAAAGCTTGAGGAGCCGGATAGCAGCATTGCAGTCAGCCAGTCACCAGGTCTTGGGTGGATAAGAGTCAAGTTGTTTATTAGTTTATTTGTAAATAATTGAGTTTTTTATAAGTTTAGTTGTATAAGTTTAAAGTTTGTAAATGTTTTTGTTTATACGTATTTTCGGGCACAGAGCCCAATTATTATGTCTTAAGTTTATTGATTTGGTGTATATTATTAGTGTCGGGCCCAATAGGTTGTTTAGAGGAGCTGGACTTGATCCAGGTTGCTCGATTTTAGCTGAGGTCATGCCGAAATTTCGGCAGAGTCAGAGGCTTATGGAGTCAAGATTTGCCTGTCTCCTGCCAGTAGCATCCTAGCTTAGGCGGGATGTTACATTGAGAATGAATCATTCGATGGAAGGAAAAACGCTTAATATGCATTGAGGGTTTTTTCGCGTAATTGGAAACCAATTAATTATCTTTGTTAGGGTCTCATCATCATACACCCTTAAACATGCATTCTAAAAACATAATAAGGGGCGTATAAATAAAATAATAATGATATGCGGATGGATACTAAACACATTGTTCCTTGAACAAATCTCTCCATTTTCTCTCTCCCGCTTGCACAAGTATTACTTCTACCCGATTACATAACACTTCTAAAGAAACCTCATTTACATTGAGGGGAATAGGTGAGAATAGAAATACAGAGAATCAAGAGGTAATAGGCTGGACACGCAGGTCCAATTTAATAAATTCTAAATTTATTACAACAATTTCCAAAATTGCCCTCACCCATCTAATATCCATCCGATATACATTATTCATACACAGATTCCATGTATTCACACAAAGCATCTTATCAATCAATCTAATCCAATTAATTAATCTGAAATTAATGACCATCCAGTGTTCAAACAACGATTTGATTTTGCTCGAATCCAACTCGTTTTAAGAATAAGTACTCAAAGTACGAATTCTTGAATTATATTAAACTACAACATTAAATCCAATTTAATTTGTATTTAATACTAATTCTATATTTAATTCTAAATTAAATAATTACACTTTTTAATGTGCCTTTACGACTTAGATTCCAAATCTAATCGTTACGGGTCTTAAAGCCCAATTAACAACCAATGTCAATTTAATTAAAGTCCAATGGGCTTTCAATTAATTTCTTAAGGCATGAACTTTGGTCAATATTGGTCAAACCCAAATACCAAAGCCCATTTAAGGAATCACCCTTATTTTCCATGAAACCAATTTAGGCCCATTAGGCCCAATTAAAGTTTTAAAGGTCCATTAGTTAAATTTGGACTTTATGGATATAGTTTTGGGCCCAATTGGATCCAACCAATTAGCCTAAACTAAACTTGGCCCAACCAAGCCCATTAAGCCTAAATACAACTTTACAAGCGCATTTCCAAAATAATCCCAATTAATTAATTTACAAAATTCCAAATTTCACAATTAAATTAATCAAAGTGTATAGTCATATTTAATTAACCAAATTAATATTTCCAAAACACCAATTCACACAATTAATTATGCTTATCATCATCAACTTATGTCCAACACAATTGAATCAAAAATCAATCATTTTCCACGCTTATGCTCACGGTAATTAGAGGATTTTATTGTCCGATTCCGAATTCAATCCAATTAAATCCTAAATCAACATTTCCCAAATGATTTCAACTCATCCAATGATCAAAAACAAAAATCACCATGACTTAGGGCAAGCCATAACTTTCGGCCAAGCCAAATTATTGGGGAAATTTTGATCCAATTTAATTTTCATCCAATTGATCATGCATAACACTTTGTTATCATCATTCAAGCATATTCAAACGATCAATTTCATCCAAACATGCTCAAATCAATTTCACCCAATTTTACCCTAATTTCAATTTCATGCTTAAACAAGTCTCTGATACCATTGTTGGGTTTCTAGGTTAGTCCCAAGATCATTCAAGCATAGAAATCATGTGAATACTCATAAGAATTATGGCATAATCATACTTACATTGATCGGATTTTTATGTGATGAACACAAAAATCTTTTGCTCCTTCCTAGAAGCTCACGATTTTTGCCTCCTCTTTTGTCTCCATGGATTCGGTCAAGCTCCAAGCTTGGTGATGGATTCCATGCTCAAGGGTTTTTTTCCCTATCACCTTTAGATGACTCTTCTTGTGCTAGCATTGGAAAGATTTGCTACAAATCTTCCTTATTCCTTCTTGTCATTCTCGGCCTTGCCAAGAAATTTGAGAGAAAGTGGCCATTGGCCGTAAGTTAAGAGAGGAGAAGAGAGAAGATAATTAGTTGGTTTGTGTATTGGTTTTCCAAAAACTAATACCAAAATTCAAATCCAAAAGTACAAGGCATTTAAGCCTTCCAACCACTCCCATCAATCACAAATGACTAACATCACATCACTCAAAGTGACAAGACATCCATCACTTGATTGACTAGTGATTTGACGCTTGATGTGACTTGTGGGCCGCACATAAATTCGAAATGCGAGTGGGCCCGCAAACACTCCCGGGCTTGGGTTTGCTAATTCCGAATTAATGAATTTTCCGTTGCTACGTAATTAAATCAAATTTAATTAAATAATTATGCATAGTAAAATTACTATTCACATCGCTAATGAATTAATTCTAAATTAACTCATTTGCCCGAATTAAAATCTAATTTTAATTTCGCGTCGAAATCCAATTTCGTATAATATACGGAATATATTATTTTATCGATTAATTCCAAATTAATCGTTCTCTCTCTTTAAATAATATTTTATCCCAGATAAAATATCTCCGTAATTAATCCCAGGTTAATTTTCTCTCTCTTATAATTAATACCAGATTAATTATGTGCGAGTCATACGTCATCGGTGAATCTTCGGGAAGCGACCCATGAGATCCCCAGATATGTTGGCAATAAATCCGGTCGTCGGACTATCCGAACACGTACGTACCTAGTACTACGTTTTTACCGATTCACAAGACATGGTTGGCTTCTATCAAAGCACCGTGCCTACCCAATTCTCCAGAAATATTCTTAAAGGAATATGTAATCTTTATCAGGCGTAGTATACATAGTATTGCGTATTACGATCTAGTATCAGATGTCACGTGCTAGGCTAGGGGCTGGAATTGTGTCTGCCCCGAACGAAGCACATATCGGATCTCTGGTAACTAGTCTCTATAATCGGATAATCATGACCTAGTCATATTATCCCGATGACTGTAGTACATAAGAACACCAGTTCCGTATCCTACGTGATCATCATCTCCACTATTACTGGAGTGATACTTCCATCTTGACATCACAACCAATACACTACGATTCTCAATATACCCAGATGAGGCATACACCGAACCTGTTAAAGCCCTGATGACCAAAACCAAAGTATATTGATTGTCGCAAGCATTAGCGGTGCAAGTCTCAGGATTAGACCAAATACACCTACCCTTATTCGGACTTCCATAGACACATAGTCATACTACCAATGGAATTCCGAGGGGTCTATCCAGAGCGAAGCTGTTTTCGTACCATCGGTAAACACAACCTCCTTTTACACTTGCATGAGTATCCAATACCCAAATATATGAGAACTATGCCGTTATGCTCCCACAACACGCACAAATATAATACTAGTCTATTCCACATTATCGATGTCCAATCTCGATAATACTACGACTAGGGATATTTAATGATTAAACCTTCGTGGATTGATACTGTCTCATATCATCTCAATCTGGAACTAATCATAAGAACCTTTTATCATTTATATATCTTGGTAATCTAATTACAAATGATAAAAGGGAAATTTCCTTCTTCACATAGTTAATTTGTACAACAACACCATGATCTTTACAAATAGTGATGCTATGGGTCATAATTGTCCAACATGATTAATCTAGATTTTAACCTTTAAATTTTCGTGTAGAATTTCAGTTAACCAGACATTATCTTCTAAACTCTTTTTCTACTGTTTAAGACATTGGGAAAATGTCTACTTTAGGTTTAGGGAAGGGAATTAGTTTATCAGTATCTTGTTTTTAGTTGTGTGTTGTTTTTATTTTTAGTCCAAAATTTTTCGAAAAATACAAAAAAATTGAAAAATTTTCAAAAACTACAAAAATATTTTGCGTTTTTGTGTTTTTATTTTGACTAAAAATGTGAAATTGGTAAGAGATAGCTGTGTAAAGAGTTCCTCCTGATACATATTTCAACCATTTTCGAAACAAGTTAATATTTGTTTATTTCCTTTAAATTATTTAATTTGTGAATTCTCCATAAAATTGACTAAAATGGATCTTCATATGCTCAGTTGGCAGGTATTATCAACCTGCATGGTAACATACGGATATGAGTTGCAATTGAAAAGTTTGTAATATTTAGTGCTCTAGTTTAATTGGAGGAAGCATCTCAAAAAGTGATGGAGTAAAAAAAAACATATGAGATCCGAGTTATTAAGTCCGTAGGGGTGTTTTAACACTTAGTGCCCTAAAACCAACTGGTTTGGAAGTCATTGGCCCAAAGCTCGCTACATGGATCAAAGATGCTGCAAAAATATATATATATATATAAATATATATATGAATTCTGAGTAATTAAGTCTGTAGGGGTGTCTTAACACCTAGTGCCCTAAAGCCAATTGGTTTGGGAGCCACCGACCCAACACTCGCTACATAGATGGAAGATATTGTATATAAATAAAAAAAAATCAAAAATCAAAGCAAAAAATAAGAAAAATCAGAAAAATTATTCCATTACTGCAAAAAGGTGTGAATTCTGATAAAACTTTAGGACAAAAATATTACTCTCTTATCAACTGCACTTGTGACTGTTGTGGGCAAAAATGAGTTGTTTAATATTTTTTCGGCTGTCCATATGGAGAATGGTAAATATAATCGGAGAATTTACTTATTCGGTAATTCAGAAAGAAAGAAAACAACTAGTAACTTGGAGTAGAAGTTTCACCTGATTAGTCACTAACTTCTTTATTCTCTTTTCTCCTGTCTTTTTGCTTTTGTGTGCATTAGTTTCACTAACTTTTTACTTTTGTAAAATGTTTGTGGGTATCATTGCTGTAAACCCTCACGAGACTACAACTCGTCCACTAGGGAAACCTAGGGGTTTAAAGGCTTGTTGCATACGGTAAATCCAACCGTGATCCCTACGAAAGTGGCTTAGTTAAATTTTATTTTAAAGATGTTTATGTTATTTTGTGTTTTGCTCGAGGACTAGCAAAATGTTAGGTTTGGGGGTGTGATGAGTGGTAAATGTATCACTATTTCTCACTCATTTGACCTAATATTTTATATAGATTCTTGAGTTTTGTGTTATTTGCAGATAAATAAAGTTTCAGGACTCTCTAGAGGTGATTTGGGGGCCAAAACAGTGAAAAACAGAAAAAAAAAAAAAAAAAAAAAAAGGATAATTTGGTAATCTTTTGCGTCACGAGGCCTAACATGCGCCATGAGTTGCTTACGTGCGCCGGAGGACACGTGTCAGAATCTGAAAAGTTTGACATGCTAACGTACGCCTGTCACGTGTCAACATCACAGTCGATCTGCTTACGTACGCCGTGCCACGTGTCATCATCCTATTGTTGGTTTCTATTAAGGTCCCAGATCGATTATAAGCATGAAAAACATTGCGAATACATATCGACGAAGTTGCGGAATACTCACATCGATCGGTTGAGACGATTTGAAGACGAATGAAGCCAAAACTCCACTGCCTTGGTCACGCCCACTGCTGCAGAATTTGCTCACTGGTTGGTCAGTTTTGGATCCAATTTTGAAGCTCCAAACTTCGTCGAATGGATCCCGCCTCATGGGTGAACCTCCCTAACACCTTCGCAATAGTCGCAAGTGTGCTAGCACTTAGATTTTTCCATGAAAAATCCACTCATTGCCTCCCCAAAGCTCACGCATGTGAGCTGTGCAGTGAAGAGAAGAGAAGCCCCTTGGGCGTGAGATAGAGAGAATGAGAGATGGAGAGAAAATGTGTTGAATTAATTTAGTAAAGCATTTCCAAAATGCCTTATATATTTTTCAAAAAAATACATTAAACAATTACCAAAAATCATTAAAGAATTAAAATTGGTAAAAGTCTTACCAACTAACACTATTTCACTCTACTTCCATCTACTATTCAATGTTACTTTATCAAAGTGACATGTTGAGTGTCTATTACTCAATCAATCACATCCATCAATCAATCAATCAATCACTCAAAGTGACTTTTGATTTGACGCTTGATGTGACGAGTGATTTGACGCTTGATGTGACTTGCGTTGCCTTACTCGAATTTGAAATACGAATGCGCTCGCAATCACACTCGGGCTCGGGTTCGCTAATTCCCAATTAGCGAGTTTTCCGTCGCGTCGTAATTAAATGATTACGCCTAGCGAATTCACTATTCACGTCGCTAACGAATTAATTCCAAATTAATTCATTCGCCCGAATTAAAATCCAATTTCAATTTCGCGTCGAAATCTAATTTCGTTTAATATATCAAATATATTAATTTATCGATTAATTCCAAATTAATCGTTCTCTCTCTTTAGACGATATTTTATCCTAGATAAAATATCTCCGTAATTAATCCTAGATTAATTTTCTCTTTCATCTATATAATCCCAGATTATTAATGAGTGCGAGTTATGCGTCATCGGTGCATTATCGGGAAGCGACCCATGAGATCCCCGGATAATTCGGCAGTAAATACGGTCGTCGGAATATCCGAATCACGTACGTACCAAGTACTACGTTCTACCGATTTACGAGACAAGATCGGCTTCTAGCAAAGCATGAAGTCTATCTAATTCTCCAGTCATATTCTCTAAGAATATTTAAGATCTATATCAAGCGTAGTATACCAAGTATCGTGTATATCGGTCCAGTATCGGATAGTCACGTGCTAGGGCTGGGGCTGGATAAGTGTCTGCCCCGTCCGAAGCACATATCGGATGTCTGGTAACTAGTCTCTATAATCGGATATACATGACCTTGTCATAATATCCTGATGGCCGGCCAGCACTTAAGAGCACTAATACCGTATCCTGCGTGACATCATCTCCACTATGACTGGAGTGATACTTCCGTCTTGACATCACACCCAATACTCTACGATTCTCAATATACCCAGCATTGGCATACACAGAACCGGTTAGAGAACTAGACGACCTCAACTAAGCATATTGATTGTCGTAAGCATTAGCGGTGCAAGTCTCAGGTTAAGACTGTTGGGGTTGGTGCTCAGAGCGCCAATCCGGGCCGTATTTATGTCTGATTCATGAATACAAACATCCCCTTATTCCATAATATTACTTATTTATGGTTGCACCTCTTGTTCTTATATACATATTCGATCTGATTACGATTAGATTGAAACTAAATATGGTTTAGTGATATGTATATATTAGACAAAGGCCCGATAATATATAATGCAGTACACAGTTACAAAGTTAGTTTGTAATTGACATTGGGAAGTGTCACTGCTATATGTATATTATCAAACATAGTTCCTGGTCAAGATTTGCTAACACGGGTCGGTTAGTCAAATCCGTTGAGACCAGTACATGTCGTATATCGAGACTTGGTCCGATGGTTTATCCCAATGAACCATGAGTCTATGGAGACTCGTATAGACGTGTAGGTGTTTATAGTGGATAAACACTGAACGGCTCATCGAAGATTCTTAATGGATGGTACGTCAACGTCAATAAGAATCTTCTCGGGTTGAGTAGCATAGTGGTCCTTCGACTTGAGACACCACTGTGGATGTATGAGACATCCTCCACACTTAGATGGCAGTCACGTCACCCACGATCTATTTAGATCAGACCTCCGCCTGTTCGTTGGGTGTGGATCGATCCTCAGGATATCCTGTGTGTGTCAAGATAGGATCCGTTAGTTCTGTGTACAGAGCATAGGTAGTCCATATATTATTAGCAGTCTGTTAAATCTGTGGCCACAGTATACATCGGAAGTAAGTTCCGAGTGTTATTTAAAGATTACTTCGGAAGTCAGTTCCGAGTGTTATTTAGAGATTGCTAATAGATACGTCGACGAGATAATACCTATAGAGATTTGACGTTTACATCTATATCTCTGGGATTATCTGGATACCTGTGACGGAGAGATTATACGTATGCAATGACCTCGACCTGTATGATTCAGCGAGATTATCCGTGGTCGTCATAATCTACGGTGGATAGATTATGCACATGAAATTGGATTTCATGACGGACATACCTGAATCTAGAGAGTCTCAAATAATGAAACATACTCGTAGAGCACTAGAGCAACATTAATAAATAATATTGATTATTTATAAAGTCGGTTTAAGGTTAAACGCAAGATACGTGCTAAAGTGACTAGATAGTCATTTGCTTAATTTTTGTGTATTTACATTTAATACTTGATTAATTTAAATACACATTAATTAATAGTCAAAATGAGTTATTTGACTTATATCCTAAATGAATATATGTTTTTAATATTTAATGTAAATATTATACATATATTTAATATATTTGTATTTGATTAATTATTAATTATTTAATTGTTAAATGATTAAATTAATTAAAATATAAATATTTTATATTAGGATATATTAAGTAAATGATGTTAGTTGCTTTTGTTGACTTAGATAAATATCTAATAAAGGTGTTTAGAAGATATTTATGCAAGTTGATGACATTAAAGTGAAATGAAATTTGAAATTACAAAACTTGGTTTTCATAGGTGAATTTCGGCCAAGGCCTTTATTGTAAAGGTATATATTGATTTTCATTTCATGATACACTTAACCTAACACACTTTATCAAATAAACTCCATTGAAGGAAGCTAAAGGAAGTTGGTGAAGAAGAAAGGCTAAAAACATCAAAGCTTGGATTTTTAGTAAGAACTTACTTAGAACTTATATTATTACATTTTTCCTTAGTATTGGCTTTATATTATCTTAATTTTAATTTTTTATTTTTTTTTTTTTCTATGGTTTTGTTCCTTAGTTGTTTTGATTCTTGTGTTTATTTCTTTGTTCCTTGTGGTTTTCATTGATGGAAGTTTTGGTGAAGTGTGATGCATGATGATGAAGAAAGTGGATGACTATTGTAGTGATTAACTTTCTTATAAGGTTTTGGAAACCATGTTGCTAATCTAGAGTTGTTGACCCACTCTTAAATGACCTAGATTTGATCTTGAGTTGTTTCATTGTGTTGAGACTTGGATGGATGGAAGAATGATGATGGAAATAATTGATTTAAAGTATTTGGTCTAATTTGTCCAATTTGTGGAAATTGAAAAATTAGGGTTCATGACCTATTCCAAATTTGGGGCTTTTCATATATGTTGAGCATTTGGGTGTGTATATGATGCATGCAAAGTTTCATGTTGATTGGATTTCATTTAGATGAGTTTTGAAGCATGAAATGACCAAATGGTCAAATTGGACACCATTGGGTGCATTCGGCCTTGGTGACTAAATTTGGGGATTTTGTGTCTTTTGGTGTTTTGATGTTTTGAACATGCTAAGTTCATCTTAGAAATGATTTAGAATCATTCAAAATTGATTGGATCAATTTCGGACTAAAATGGACAAAATACCAATAGAAGGGTATTTCGGTAAATTCACTTGAATTTGATTCATTTGAATTTTGGTTTCATAATTTGATTATTGGGTAATTAAATAAATATGTTTTTTAATTAATCCAAGAAAAAGTTTTTGAAATCGGAAGATTCGATCTTCCGCCGCTTCCGCTGCGTTACCGTACCTTAGCCCCTAAAAACCCCTACAAAATGGTATCAGAGCGAGTCTGATTCTAGGCCTCCATATATGATTAGCTTGTTTTATTCAATGTTTAATCATGTTTTCTTGACTATATACATGCTTGGTGTAATCTAATTTGATTAGATTTAGGGTGTATGACACTTAATGTAATATCCCCACTTAATAAGGTTTTAAAGTAACTAGTATTTGGAATACTTGTTTCTTGGTCCGTCTTGTCAATACGGTTTATAAATATCTTTTCGTTGACTACATCCGAGACCGTGCCTCTGCTGTGAGGGTGTAGCTGATAGAAATTTATTTATGCCGAATGTATATTAGATACTAGATAAATTCAAGCGAAAGCGGAATCCTGAACGTGCCCTAGCTGTCAGGGTTACGCAAGTAACTTGAGTTTATCATTGACAAGTTTAACCTTGGTACGTCTCCTTGTGGGCCTGCCTTCGCAGCGACAACGAGAAACGGCCAGGACCGGAACCTCGGAGTCACTAGTTAGTGATTGACAATTAGTTGTCTACCTGTGAATATACGTAGGCGAGACCGTGCCTCTGCTGTGAGTCGAAATATATTCATGGGGTCCTCTTCCCATTATGGAATTCGATTTAATTATTGAATTCTCGTCTTTCCGTTGGGGATTACGGCATTACGTAAAAATAGTGGGAGGCACTGCTAAGTTTAAAATATTCCATAACTTAGGCAGTGTATGTTATTATGGAAATTGCCGCTTGTTTGTTTCCTTATTCTATAGTAGATAGAATTAAACTTTTATTTACTGCACACATATTATGATATGTTATCTGACTAGACTCTTGGTTGCAGTCATTCTAGAATAGGTTCTAGATACTAATAGACTAGGATATTATTAGATTAGTCTAAACCATCGGGAACTGTTGTTCTAATTTTCTTCAAAAATAAAGATGGTTAGTGACTTATTTCTAAGTCATGATAGATAATCTAGATAGATATCCCCTTTTGATATAATACTTTAGAGACAATAGTTTCTTATGCAGTAAGAATTGACTTGAATTAGTTCATGTCTCGAGATTCTTGACTGGCATTTAGAAAGCCCTATTAGGTATTTGTTTATCTAGTAATGACGTTTCTAAGCTTTAATTACCTTTAGAGGTAATGTGTGCGACACAATTTGCTAATCAATTATTTACAATTGTTGTGAATAGTTGAATGCAAATAGTAAAGCTAAAGAAAGGAGATGTGTATAGTTGTGTATAGAAAATATCGATTTTCACAATACTACAACTATAGGTATTTGATACCAGATCTCCCGTCTAGTTATTTGAAATATTGGTTAACGATTGTTTTGATATTTGATATCGGAACTTGCGACTATTGGATAGTCACTTGTTCTTTATAAACAATTATTACATATTTTATAATAACTAGTAGTGTCATTGACGTAGAGATAAACATTAAGAAAAATTATTCGGTAAAGTAAATAATTTAGAACGGTGCTTTATGAGTTTAATCACTTAAGCATTGGATGCTTATTCCGTATGGTAAATGATGGTTTGATACTAGATCACACTACACATCCTTATCCATTTAATGAATATTGTATTCAGGAAAGTGATTAAGATCTCGTTTAACCAATGATTGTCATTGGACCACCAAATTTATTTAACTGATACATTGGATGTATGTAGTTTTATAAATAATTGCTTAAGGTAGTTTTCTTTATTTCGTAACTTAGTTGATGAATTGTCATAACTTAGTTACGTGTTTCTGAAGGAACACATATTGAAAGTCTTGAAAGTATCAAGTACTTTCAATCCGTTCTGATGAAACGTAGATTGAACATTTTTGACATGTTCAAATATATTCAATCTAAAGGTTTTAGAGAATTCTATCCTCAAAATTCATAACATGTCTTTGAACTGTTCAAAGATCTTTGATACGATCAAACGTATGAATTTAAAGCAATTAGTTCTAAGGTTATTTAGTGAATATGATTCATATTCAATATTGTTCTTCCACGATTCCATCTTGATGGAATTGAGTAGTGGGAGCAATCGAATCTTATATGATTTGATTCGTCCGATATTGAAAGTTACCGAATTAGTTTCAATACTCTTAGGGTTATACTCCAGTAACACTAATTCATCTCTTTAATTAATGTTCCATTATTTTCTACAGTTGCATATATGATATGTATAGGTAGAAAATTTGAATCTTGAAAAGTTTAAGATTTGAATGTTTCTTTTATATAATAGTTATATAATGGAAATTACTTACACCTTGGAGGTATAAGTAAAAGTTTATCGTTTATTCTGTTTAATAGAATATTGTATTCTATTTAATAGAATATCTTTCCTACGATTCTAAATAATAAAATCGTTTTATTACTTGGTGTGTAACATTAGATGTTAACTATTGTAGAAAAGACTTGACTTATTGAAGTCAAATGTGAGAATGATAAATTATAAATGGAACTATGTAATTAATAAGATGAAGCAACCCTTATACATCTTCCGTGCGAGTCCAATAGGATAACAGAATCATTCACGAGTATTTGATACTTAATGGTTCCGTTGTTTTCTTATTGAAGAAAAATTTTCTTATGACTTATAATGGAAGCGATATTTGATATCGATTCTGGAAGTTCACCATTGAACCATAGATCTAAGATTGTTCATAGCTTACTACGATCAAGTTTTGAACTTGATTAAGCTTTCATTATGAATTAGTTCATGATATGTGCTAATTGTTTGCGCAGCGAAAGCATTGTGAGCTTATTAAAGGTTTGACCTTTACAGTATGACAGTGAGAAAAGTTATACTCAGCAATCTATTGTAGATTCTGAGAAAACTTATCTCTAGTCACGCTAATTGAACAATTAAAGATATATTGGTTAATGTTGATAATAAACTGTATATTTTAGCTAAAGAATGCAAAGTGGCATTTTTGGATGACTTATTCAGATTAGAGATCAGTTGTGATTTCCTTATTTGAAGAGTTCATTCTGAAATGGCCCTAGAGTTTGTGTTCTGCTGAAATTGCAGTTTAGTGTGCTAGCTTATAGAGCCTATTGTAGACTCGGATAAGTCTTCCAGAAATATGTGTTCTCTATTTTTGATATCGTCAGATTGTCTGATCTTGTCAAAGTATATAGAATACATATGTGATTAGAAGGGTTAGTGGGAGCGTACATATTACTTTCTAGTGTTATATATCTTAACGACATTATCATTATTATAGTAATAATGAGATGTTTGTGAGGTAAAAGATTTACCTAAGTCTTCTTTACTCCGTGAAATCAGTGGGAGTAGTCTCTCTTTATATTTGATATAAAGTTTTATATAAGATATAAAACCAAGAGACTTGTGAGATACTCCTATTATTCGTACATTAGATATGATCTAATAAAGGACATAACTAGGCTATCTGTATGACAGTTAGTATAACTGTTGGACAGTTATTGTGTGTCTTATATAAAGTGTTCATCTTTCGTAAAGGATGATTCCTTTTTCGAAAGAGATATTGATTAGAATGTCTAGTCAATCTTATGTATCATTTGATGATGACATAATAAATACTTTATAATGTGCGATTATTGATGTCGATTTAATCGTAATTGTTACGAGTTATTTTGACATCTTATAGACCATATGATGGATCTTGAAACACGTTCTTTGTGATATTTGAGATGTTAAGAACGAGTTTCTAATTCATGGAGAATACAGTCTGCAACCATTAGGGTCATATTTGTTTTGAGACTAATTATGACGTTAGACAGTCTACGTCATAAAGAGTCACAAATAATGCAGTGGGAATGTCACGAAGGATTCTACTATATAGTGGAATCAAATGCAACTTTTGAAGTATTGACTTATGAAGTTGCATAGTGACCTTTTAAATTAGAAGTTTTAAATTGGTGTTGTGCTTGCGGTTGTCCTCATAATATTTTTGGATTTGATCCCTAAATACTTGGACAACTTAGTAGCTGTAGCATAATACAGATATAGCATCCATTTCATATTAATGTATAATTTAGATTCTACAAAATATGAATGATGCTGACTATGGGAAACGATGGAGTTTGTTTGACAAACTCAATATGTCATAGCGGACTTGTTTTTGTTGCCTACCTCTTAAGTACTGGGTGAGCTTTTGAGGGCCATGTGCATACGATGCACATTGAGACGTGTATATGATACCGTGGATTGGCACTAGAGCAAGTGGGAGAAATTGTTGGGGTTGGTGCTCAGAGCGCCAATTCGGGCCGTATTTATGTCTGATTCATGAATACAAACATCCCCTTATTCCATAATATTACTTATTTATGGTTGCACCTCTTGTTCTTATATACATATTCGATCTGATTACGATTAGATTGAAACTAAATATGGTTTAGTGATATGTATATATTAGACAAAGGCCCGATAATATATAATGCAGTACACAGTTACAAAGTTAGTTTGTAATTGACATTGGGAAGTGTCACTGCTATATGTATATTATCAAACATAGTTCCTGGTCAAGATTTGCTAACACGGGTCGGTTAGTCAAATCCGTTGAGACCAGTACATGTCGTATATCGAGACTTGGTCCGATGGTTTATCCCAATGAACCATGAGTCTATGGAGACTCGTATAAACGTGTAGGTGTTTATAGTGGATAAACACTGAACGGCTCATCGAGATTCTTAATGGATGGTACGCCAACGTCAATAAGAATCTTCTCGGGTTGAGTAGCATAGTGGTCCTTCGACTTGAGACACCACTGTGGATGTATGAGACATCCTCCACACTTAGATGGCAGTCACGTCACCGATCTATTTAGATCAGACCTCCGCCTGTTCGTTGGGTGTGGATCGATCCTCAGGATATCCTGTGTGTGTCAAGATAGGATCCGTCAGTTCTGTGTACAGAGCATAGGTAGTCCATATATTATTAGCAGTCTGTTAAATCTGTGGCCACAGTATACATCGGAAGTAAGTTCCGAGTGTTATTTAAAGATTACTTCGGAAGTCAGTTCCGAGTGTTATTTAAGATTGCTAATAGATACGTCGACGAGATAATACCTATAGAGATTTGACGTTTACATCTATATCTCTGGGATTATCTGGATACCTGTGACGGAGAGATTATACGTATGCAATGACCTCGACCTGTATGATTCAGCGAGATTATCCGTGGTCGTCATAATCTACGGGTGGATAGATTATGCACATGAAATTGGATTTCATGACGGACATACCTGAATCTAGAGAGTCTCAAATAATGAAACATACTCGTAGAGCACTAGAGCAACATTAATAAATAATATTGATTATTTATAAAGTCGGTTAAAGGTTAAACGCAAGATACGTGCTAAAGTGACTAGATAGTCATTTGCTTAATTTTTGTGTATTTACATTTAATACTTGATTAATTTAAATACACATAATTAATAGTCAAAATGAGTTATTTGACTTATATCCTAAATGAATATATGTTTTTAATATTTAATGTAAATATTATACATATATTTAATATATTTGTATTTGATTAATTAATTAATTATTTAATTGTTAAATGATTAAATTAATTAAAATATAAATATTTTATATTAGGATATATTAAGTAAATGATGTTAGTTGCTTTTGTTGACTTAGATAATATCTAATAAAGGTGTTTAGAAGATATTTATGCAAGTTGATGACATTAAAGTGAAATGAAAATTGAAATTACAAAACTTGGTTTTCATTAGGTGAATTTCGGCCAAGGCCTTTATTGTAAAGGTATATATTGATTTTCATTTCATGATACACTTAACCTAACACACTTTATCAAATAAACTCCATTGAAGGAAGCTAAAGGAAGTTGGTGAAGAAGAAAGGCTAAAAACATCAAAAGCTTGGATTTTTAGTAAGTTTCTTGAACTTACTATTAGTAAGGAATTTGTTCCTTAGGTTCTAGGCTTTAATATATGATATTCTTAGGATGTTTATTTCTTTGTTCCTTGTGGTTTTCATTGATGGAAGTTTTGGTGAAGTGTGATGCATGTATGATGAAGAAAGTGGATGACTATTGTAGTGATTAACTTTCTTATAAGGTTTTGGAAACCATGTTGCTAATCTAGAGTTGTTGACCCACTCTTAAATGACCTAGATTTGATCTTGAGTTGTTTCATTGTGTTGAGACTTGGATTGGATGGAAGAATGATGATGGAAATAATTGATTTAAAGTATTTGGTCTAATTTGTCCAATTTGTGGAAATTGAAAAATTAGGGTTCATGACCTATTCCAAATTTGGGGCTTTTCATATATGTTGAGCATTTGGGTGTGTATATGATGCATGCAAAGTTTCATGTTGATTGGATTTCATTTAGATGAGTTTTGAAGCATGAAATGACCAAATGGTCAAATTGGACACCATTGGGTGCATTCGGCCTTGGTGACTAAATTTGGGGATTTTGTGTCTTTTGGTGTTTTGATGTTTTGAACATGCTAAGTTCATCTTAGAAATGATTTAGAATCATTCAAAATTGATTGGATCAATTTCGGACTAAAATGGACAAAATACCAATAGAAGGGTATTTCGGTAAATTCACTTGAATTTGATTCATTTGAATTTTGGTTTCATAATTTGATTATTGGGTAATTAAATAAATATGTTTATTTAATTAATCCAAGAAAAAGTTTTTGAAATCGGAAGATTCGATCTTCCGCCGCTTCCGCTGCGTTACCGGATTTAGCCCCTAAAAACCCCTACAAAGACCATACACACCTACCCTGATGTCGGACTCCCATAGACACATAGTCATAATACCAATGGGATTCCGAGGGGTCTATCCAGAGCGAAGCTGTTTCCCATACCATCGGTGAAATACAACCTCCTATCGCACTTGCATGAGTATCCAATACCCAAATATATGAGAACTATACCGTTGTGCCCTCACAACGCGCACAAGTGCAATACTAGCCTATTCTGCATTATCGATGTCCAGTCTCGATAATACTCCGGCTAGGGATATTTAATGATTAATCCTTCGTGGAGTGATACTGTCTCATATCATCTCAATCCAGGAACTAATCATACGGACCTCTCTTCATTTATATATCTAAGGTGATCTAATCACAAATGATGAGAGTGCAATTTCCTTGTCACATAGTTAATTTGTACAACAACACTATGATTTGTACAAATAGTGACGCTATGGGTCATGTTATCCAACACCTATGGTGCCGACAATCACCATCGCCATGTGTCACTCCACGTGTCAGCCACGTCATCGTCCATATCAGCAGTAGACCGAGTCAACTCATGACGTCAGCGCCACGTCATCATCAACCAATCACAGCGTGCCACGTGTCGCAATCCTACGGTGCCGACAATCACTTTCGCCACGTCAGACAAATTATTGAGTCAATTATCCACATCGTCACGTCATCGGATAAGAATCTGAAGCAACCAACCAAAGCACAACACGTGGCGCATCGCGATGCGAAGCCCGCGTCGCGACGCACACACCTTATCGAGGCCTATAAATTCAACTCGAGGTTTCAGTTTCAGATGTACCTTCCTCTCTGAATTCTCTGATGTAAATAGGGAGTTTTATATCTAGTTTCTTTTAATTTCAGTTTTGTAATTAATTTTAATTACGTTATGTAATAATAATTTACTTTCTTTACTTTTTCAGTTTTCACTATTTCAACATGAGGAGGTAACTTCCTACTGCTATGGTGAAAGGTAAAACTTTTATTACTGCTATTTAAATTAATCTCCCTAATTATAATATATTCACTATTTAAAATTTGACTTAATGGGGATACCGCTATATTGGCCGGTTGGTAATCATTTATAAACTGGTTTTAATCTGACTAAGCATGGATATCTCCTGGTTGGTCGATTGGTAATTTCTGCCAATATGGCTATTTTATGGACTTAATTTGACTGGTTGGTAATATCACACAAGTTAATATATTATATTAAGGGAGATATCTAAAATAGTAGTGATAAAAGTAGATCCTCTAGCCCTAGGATTTTCTTTTATTGTGATTTTCTTTATTTACTTTTCAGCATTTTATTTTATGTTTTTTACTTTTAAGTTTTTACTAGCCCTTGTTATGTGTCGTAACTAAGTTAGTTATCTAGGGTTGTGATGAATTCTAATATCACCGGTTTATAAGGGGTTATTTTGTAGTTTGGGTAATTTAAAGGTTTACTTATTAAGTCTTAAGCTTAATGCGTCTTGTTAATTGGCCACTAATAAGATTGATCTGGTAAATCTAAAATAAACTTGACAAAGGAATTTTAGGTTTCAGCCTTAGACTTAGTAGCCCACGATCTTCCTTGAGGATAGATAACCCTTTAATAGATTTCCTTACAGGATAGATATATACCTGTCGGGCGGGGGTAGCCATAATTGGAACTTAAACTTAACGAATCCAGGTAATTTGGTTGACATAGACATATGGTTCAATTGGGTTATACTGGGTATTTGCGTCTGACCATCGACAGAGGCTTTCGCATAATTTCGTGTTCCAGGTTAGTAAACTGATTTATTACACAAACATGAATTAACCACTTCATCTTTTAAAATATATTAGAAAGATTCACAACCTAGATAGTTTCTTAATATTGAATTTTCTTAAACTTACTTTCGTGAAATTTTATTTACTTGTTTTTAAATTCAAAATCATCACCATTTCAAATCAATCAATCAACCTGTTAGATACTAGTAATCATTTGACCTCATAAAATTAATAGATTATGTATTAAGTCCTCGTGGGATCGATACTTTTTATACTACTTGAACGATACGTGCGCTTGCGTTATACGCGTGTGATTACGCACCGGTCATAACCCTAAAAATCGGGGTGTAAAAAATCAGTGAAATTGTCCCGGTCTGTTCTGAATCCAAAAAAAAAAAATTAAACCAAAAAATTAAAAATAAATATTTTTATAATTTTTAATTAATTTAAATTATTTATGATATTAGTCGGTTCTTCCTGGCATATTTAAGTCAATCTAATAATAAATATCTATTCATAGCACATGGCATTTCAACTGGCATATTTATTCTCTCAAAAGAATTACAGAATAGCAGTTTCATTCCTAGCACCCCAAAAAAGCTCACATCAACACCACAATTTGCTCCATTCCTGTTTGTGCTAAACTATCAAGACAGCTGGATTAAGTCCCCAAAATTACAACCTTTAGCCTTATCAGCCAAATCTTTCAAGATGGATTGATTCTAGCAGGCTTTTGAGGCTTTACACTGGAAGATTGATTCAGAGTTTACTTTTCTTGAGCATCTTTAGCACCAGTCACTGCTTAGAATCTTGTTTTTATGAAGATTACTTGCAGTGAGGAGTCCTCATGTCAAGCCCCTCCACAAGAACACCTCAATCTTTGATGGGATACTTGCAGCTTCCGATGACTTGCTGTTTATGGCCATATGATAAAACATATTTTGGGGAAATGCCAACAAGGATAGATGAAAGTGTTCACTTTTCATTAACTTTTTAGGATATATTTTAACAAATTTTTGGGTGCCATCTCTCGCCTCTTAGTGGCTCCGTCACTGGGCATATTGATGGTTGCTTGAACATGTAGTGCAATTTCTTCTAATTTCTATATATGTAAACGTCACAGACATGACATTTTTTTTAGAATACCGTGGAAACCCACGTCATCCATATCGGGTTATTGGACCATGGTATGGATGCGTGGATAAATCAGCGATGTCCTCAAGGGACGCAGCCCAACAATTTGAGTTTGAGATCATATCTTCAAGGTTTCAGGTTCAAGTCCTGGATAACAAGGCTTTTGTTTGTATGTGTTTGACCAACAAGAACAAAATGAATTTTATATGATCAGT
Source organism: Zanthoxylum bungeanum (assembly GCA_019454045.1). Taxonomy (NCBI): domain Eukaryota; kingdom Viridiplantae; phylum Streptophyta; class Magnoliopsida; order Sapindales; family Rutaceae; genus Zanthoxylum; species Zanthoxylum bungeanum. The sequence goes on from SKCR01044768.1 coordinate 32,393, forward strand.
AAATGAAGTATTAGTTTAACGATATTGCATATTCCCAAGTCATTTATTGCATTATAAGCAGAAAAGTATCTGTAATTGTTGGCAATGTCAATTATGGTGTGTTGGGAAATCTCTAAGTCCCGAGGATCGAATCAAGCATAGAAACAACATGTGAATACATTCAAGGAGTTGCAGAATACTTACATTGAGCGGTTGAGCGATGCGACGAAGAACAAAACTTCAAGCTCCCTCCTAGAATGCTCTCGGTTTTGTGCAGTTTTTGGTCTTCCAAGAATCGGCAATGGTGATCCCTCCAAGCTCCAAGCTTTGTGTGATTCCATGCTCATGTGTGCGGTTCCCTATCACCTTCGCAAGACTCCGGACGTGTGCTAGCACCTTGAAAATTTGCCACAAATCTTCATGTAGTTCTTTCTCATTCTCGGCAATGGAGAAGCAAAACCAAGAAGAAGAATGGCCATCATGGCCGAAACTAGAAGAGAAAAGGGAGAGAGAGTTGTGTCTAATTTTGTTTTCTAAGAACTTAATGGAAAAAGCTTTACAAAATTTGGTATATCCTTTCCAAAAGTCAAAATCAAATTTTGGAGCCAAAAATCCCATTAAATGCTCACAACCACTTCTATCATGAATAGTGACTACATGTCAATCACTCAAAGTGACAAGACATCAATCACTTGAATGATGTGACGCGTGATGTGACTTGTGACCGCACTTGAATTCGAAATGCGAGTGCGTCCGCAAACACTCCCGGGCTCGGGTTCGCTAATTCCAAATTAACGAATTTTTCGTTGCGACGTAATTAAATAATTATGCCTAGCAAAATTACTATTCACGTCGTTTATGAATTAATTCTAAATTAACTTGTTCGCCTGAATTAAAATCTAATTTTAATTCCGCGTCGAAATCCAATTTCATTTAATATATCGAATATATTAATTATCGATTAATTCCAAATTAATCGTTTCTCTCTTTAATTAATATTTTATCCGAGATAAAATATCTCTGTAATTAATCTCAGATTAATTTTCTCTCGCATCTAATTAATCCCAGGTTAATTTGTACAACAACACCATGATCTGTACAAATAGTGACGCTGTGGGTCATAATTGTCCAACAATCTCCCACTTGGCTTATAGCCAGTCACTCGAATGTCCTACACCCGAACTATGTACGGTTCGCTCAAATTACTAAGAAAAGACTTCGGATTTGCATGATTATCATCTGATGTGATTTATACGATCATCACATCGCCACAATGTATGATCCGAACGGATCAGATGAATAATCGAAGTATATATCTGGATCATTGATGAGACCATTAATTCTTTAGCCTGCGCTGAAGCCTAGCGCAGCTGCTAACAGAATTATATCTAATCTAATTAGATATTTTATCGACCCAAATGACTTCTATTGCTGCCTCATATGCGGCAATAATCCACTTTTGTTGTTTATTCGGCAACATTATCTTGATTGGAAGATTTCCATCTCACTGTTCCGTTATTCAAACTGTATAGTACCGTTTGCGACTTATAGTCGTTTATATCGGTTAGGAAACTTGCAGCAGTGATCCTAGTCACTTCAAGTTCTCTTTCTCCATAGTTTAAGACAACATCCTTTGTTCCTCTAAGATACTAAAGGATGTTCTTAACATCAATCCAATGATTATCACTTGGATTGGCCCGATTGTTACTCCATATGCTCAAAGCGTATGAGACACCAGGTTAGGTACATTTTTCAATGTACGAGTTCTCAGAGAGTATTAAAAACTTTAAATCTATCCCAGTAGATCTCTATTCCTAGAATAAATGTTGTTTCTCCCAAGAATTCTACGGAGAATTTTCTTGAAAGCCAAGCTTTCACCGATTATTTTTATGGGAATATCATTTCCAAGAAATGACATGTCATTATTATATAGGACATTTACTGTCAGTGAACTCCCACTAACCTCCTTATATACACAAGAATCATTTCGTTTTGAATTAAATCATATACCATTATGATTACATCAAAGCGATAATTCCAAGAACTCAATGATTGCTTCAATCCATCCATGGATCGAATAACCTCCAACCTTGTTTGCTAGTTATGGTACGACAAAACCGTCAGGTTGTTGTAAACATCCTCCAAAAGGTTTCCGTTAAGGAAAGCAGTTTTGGCATTTAGCTGCCACATTTCATAAGTGAAACATGCAGCATTAGCAAGCATTATCCAAATGGATTTATTGTGGCAATAATAAAAGATTTCGTTGTAATCAACACAATGTTGATGACGATACCTTTTCGCTACAAGCCTAGCTTAGTACGTTGGTATGTTGCCTTCCATGTATGTCTTCCTTGAAGACTTATATAGTACCAAGAGGTACAATGCCTTTTGGTACATCAACTAGTGTCTAAACAAAGTTGGTATACATGGAATCCATTTCGGATTTCATGGCACTTTGCCATAATAGGGAGTCGATACCTTGTATCACTTCCTCATACGTAGTCAGTTCGTATTCCTAAATAAGATAAACATTTTTATGAGGTGAGATCAGAAACCCATACCTTCCAGGTTGTTTTCTGACTCTCTTCGACTTACGGGGTTCTTATGTATTCGAACATTATTGGTATAGTTTCATCCTTGATGAACTATTTATGGTCCAATAGGATTCGGTGCCTGGAATAGTATTACTCCAATTTTCGTCGAGTTTTACTATCCTCTCACTTACCACTGCATATAGGTATTCCTCTTAGGAAAACCGTATGGCGAGCAACAATTACATTGTTCTCAAGTGAGTTGTATAAGTATTATACTTTGGTTTCCCTGGGATAACCAACAACTTAGGAACTTATCCGATTTGGGTTTTAGTTTGGTTTCATCCAAACATATGCCTAGCATACCTAAATCTTCAGGAATGAGAAAACCCAGTTTCTTTCCTGTTCATATCTAATATGAAGTCTGTCAAACAGATTTTTATAGAACCTTATTCTAAATAAGTTCTGCACTGTTTATGTGTATCCGTTGAAGGAAATGGTAGCTCAGAGCGACTCATGATTAACCTTATCATGTCCAACAAAATTTGGTTTCTCTGTTCAGACACACCGTCAAGATGACGTGTTCCGGGAGGAGTCCTCATTGAAAGAATACTATACTCTTTCAAGTATATGTGAAACTTATTGCTTAAGTATTTTCATCATGGTCTAACCGTGATGTTTTAATACTTTAGCCAATCTGTTTGTCTATTTCCTGTCGAAACTCTAAAAGTTTTTGATTTATGTTTCAAAAGAAACATATAACCATAACGCGATGCCTCATCCGTAAAGGTCACGAAATATTCATATCCACCTCTAGCCTAGCTAGATATGGGCCCACTTGGTTCACTATGAACTAGGGCTAACAGATCGGTGGCATTTGCACTTTTACCAAGTAAAGGTGTTTTTTGTTTAATTGTGTCCCAGACAACAATGCCACAATTAATTCTCTTCTGATCAAATCAGTTTGAGCTATTTGTTTGTCATGTCATATGTTTGAGATTTATTTATATTCAAAATATAAATACTGTTATTCACATCTAATGTGTTTATCTCAATATCATCTTTATAAAATAAAACACTTTAGTGTTCTAGGATTTAAATGTATACCCACAACGGGTTAAACCCTAATACAAAGATAATGTATCTAGTCAAACTAGTTACATTTTAACAGTTTCCTAATTTAAGTACACACCCGAAGGTAGTTCCTAAACTTAGGTATCTACGGTTAAAACAGCGACTTTCGTCCCGTTTTCAATTCGCAGAGTAATCTCAACTGAAGTTAGTATCCTGCTCATAGCAGATTCTGCACATCAGTACATATTTATGTACCACACTAAGTATTTAAAATCAAATTTTAATACTATTAGTGAACATATTTTATGACAAACATATTTGAAGTCAGAGCCTAGCCCGTCTTCAATTCCTTCATGTCTGCTTTGTCCAAACGGCAGTCACGCTTCCGCGATCCCGTTTGCCACAATTTAGGCAGACATTTTGGGATATGTCCTTTATCTTCCCAGAAGACTGTAATGATTTTGCCTTTGCCCTTTTCACACTCCAGAAGCTTTTGGCCTAGCCTCGGCCTTTCGGAATGTCGAAATAAGACGCGCGCCTTACGCTTCTTGCCTTATTACAAACTTTGGCTTGTCTTCTTGAGAATGGCCATTAACTCTCCAAGAGTTTACTATTGCAATTTAGTACTTCTAAAATCTAAGTATAGATTTATGAAGATCCTTCAATTTCATTATCATACTTTAAGGATCTAATCCTTAGTTCTGATTAAGAAATTAAGGAGTCTATTTGGCAAGCTTAATGGATTAAGCACTAAAGTTATCATCACATGAATTTTCCAAAGATCATGCTCTACTATTTGCTTAACTCTGGGCTTAGGCCTAATATGTTATTTTATCAAATAAAGTAACTTATTAGTTTCCAGGACCATCCTGAAATTTTATTCCCAATTCGAAAATTAAAGTCGTTTAAATACATTTTCCCCAGGATTATGTTTTAAACACAAATCTTTCAATTTATCTTGATTCTAATAGTCCAACTATTTAATCAACGATTTTAGGTACTATTTATTATAATGATTACTATAGTCCAACTATATAATCAACTATAATTTAATTTGTTAATTCAAATATATATTGATTACTATAATCCAATTATAAAATCAACTATAAATGAAATAGTTTGAATACAGTCCAACTGTTTTATAAAAACAACATTAATTATTAGTCCAACCAATAAATTAATTTATTTGATGTAATAATTGTTGGTTTCTATTAAGGTCCCGGATCGATTATAAGCATGAAAAACATTGCGAATACATATCGACAAAGTTGCGGAATACTCACATCGATCGGTTGAGTCGATTTGAAGACGAACAAAGCCAAAATGCCCACTGTTTTATGCGCCAAAATGCAGCAGGTGCACTGTCTTCAATTTCAGATTTTTGAGATGACAAACGGAGCTCCAAGCCTCGTCCGACAGATCCCGGCTCATGGGTGAACCTCCATACCACCTTCGCAAGACTCGTAGTGTGCTAGCACTTGCGGTTTTTGCCACAAAAACCCAACTCTTGGCTTCCCTATTCACGCCAAAATGGCTTCAAAAACCAGTGAGCTTTTTAGGGTTATTGGCGTGAGGAAAAGAGAAAAATGAGAGAGATAGAAATGTGTTGACTTGTGAAATAATTACAAAAATGCTTTATTATTTTTTCCAAAAAATAATAAGCATTTACCATTTTGATTTATCAAATAAAGTAAATGGAAATCAATCACCAAACACTATTCCAACAACTACCATCACTCAAAGTGACTAGTTGTCTTTTCAATCAATCCATCAATCACATCAATCAATCACATCAATCAATCACATCACTCAAAGTGACATTTGATTTGACGCTTGATGTGACGAATGATTTGACGCTTGATGTGACTTGCGTTGCCGCACTCGAATTCGAAATACGAATGCGCTTGCAATCACACTCGGGCTCGGGTTCGCTAATTCCAAATTAGCGAGTTTTCCGTTGCGTCATAATTAAATGATTACGCCTAGCGAATTCACTATTCACGTCGCTAACGAATTAATTCTAAATTAATTCGTTCGCCCGAATTAAAATCTAATTTCAATTTCGCGTCGAAATCCAATTTCGTTTAATATATCGAATATATTAATTTATCGATTAATTCCAAATTAATCGTTATCTCTCTCTAGACGATATTTTATCCTAGATAAAATATCTCCGTAATTAATCCTAGATTAATTTTCTCTATCTTCTATATAATCCCAGATTATATAAGAGTGCGAGTTGTGCGTCATCGGTGGATTATCGGGAAGCGACCCATGAGATCCTCGGATAATTCGGCAGTAAATACGGTCGTCGGAATATCCGAATCACGTACGTACCAAGTACTACGTTCTACTACGATTTACGAGACAAGATCGGCTTCTAGCAAAGCACGAAGTCTATCCAATTCTCCGGTCATATTCATCTAAGAATATTTAAGATCTATATCAAGCGTAGTATACCAAGTATCGTGTATATCGGCCCAGTATCGGATAGTCACGTGCTAGGGCTGGGGCTGGATAAGTGTCTGCCCCGTCCGAAGCACATATCGGATGTCTGGTAACTAGTCTCTATAATCGGATATACATGACCTTGTCATAATATCCCGATGGCCGGCCAGCACTAAGAGCACTAATACCGTATCCTGCGTGACATCATCTCCACTATGACTGGAGTGATACTTCCGTCTTGACATTACACCCAATACTCTACGATTCTCAATATACCCACCCAGCATTGGCGTACACAGAACCGGTTAGAGTCCTAGACGACCTCAACCAAAGTATATGATTGTCGTAAGCATTAGCGGTGCAAGTCTCAGGTTAAGACCATACACACCTACCCTAATGTCGGACTCCCATAGACACATAGTCATAATACCAATGGGATTCCGAGGGGTCTATCCAGAGCGAAGCTGTTTCCCGTACCATCGGTGAAACAACACTCCTATCGCACTTGCATGAGTATCCAATACCCAAATATATGAGAACTATGCCGTTGTGCCCTCACAACGCGCACAAGTGCAATACTAGCCTATTCCGCATTATCGATGTCCAGTCTCGATAATACTCCGGCTAGGGATATTTAATGATTAATCCTTCGTGGACTGATACTGTCTCATATCATCTCAATCCAGGAACTAATCATATGGACCTCTCTTCATTTATATATCTAAGGTGATCTAATCACAAATGATGAGAGTGCAATTTCCTTGTCACATAGTTAATTCGTACAACAACACTATGATCTGTACAAATAGTGACGCTATGGGTCATATTATCCAACAATCGCCCACTTGGCACATAGCCAGTCACTCAAGTGTCGAACACCCGAACTATGTACGGTTCGCTCAAATTGCTGAGAAAAGGTTTTCGTCAGCGGATTTCCATGATTATCGTCTGACGTGATTTATACGATCATCACATCGCCACGATGTATGATCCGAACGAATCAGATGATATAGAAGTATATATCTGGATCGTCGATGAGACCTTTAATTCCTTAGCCTTGTGCTGACGCCTAGCTCAGCTGCTAACAGAACTATATCTAATCTAATTAGATTTATTATCGACCCAAATGGCTTCTATTGCTGCCTCAGCTGTAGCAATAATCCGCATTTGTTGTTTATTCGGCAACAGTATCTTGCTCGGAAGATTTCCAGCTCACTGTCCCGTTATTCAAACTTTATAGTACCGCAGTATTTAACTGTTTGGAAACTTGCAGTAGTGATCCCAGTCACTTCAAGTTCTCCTTCTCCATAGTTTTAGACAGCATCTTTAGTTCTCTAAGATACGAACAGATGTTCTTTAACTTCAATCCAGTGACCATCACATGGATTGACCTGATCGTGACTCCATATGCTCGAAGCGAGCGTATGAGACCCAATCAAGTACATTTTAAATGTACATTTCCCAGAGAGTGTTAACAACTCCAAATCTATCCCAGTAGATCTTTATTCCTTGAATAAAGGTTGTTACTCTCCAGAATTCTACGGAGAATTTCTATGAAAGCCAAGCTTTCACCAATTGCTTTATGGGAATTTCATTGTCAGTGCGCTCCCACTAACCTCCTTATATACACAAGAATCATTTCGTTTTGAATCAAATCATTAACCATTATGATTATTTCAAAACGACAGTTCCAAGAACCTTATGCTTGCTTCAATCCAAACATGGATCGAATAACCCGCAAACCTTGTTTGTCGGTTATACAAAATCGTCAGGATGTTGTAAGCATCCTCCAAACGGTTTCCTTTTCAGGAAAGCGATTTTGATCATTAACTGACACATTTCATAAATGAAATATGCAGTATCTACAAGCATCTTCAAAATGGATTTACCATGGCAACAGATAAAAGGTTGAACCGTAATCAACACAATGTTGATAACGATACCTTTCCGTCAAAAGCCTAGCTTTGTACGTTGGTATGTTGCCATCCATGTATGTCTTCCTTGAAGACGTTTATTGTACCAATAGGCACAATGCCTTATGGTACAACAACTAGTATCCAAACATAGTTGTTATACATGGAATCCATTTCGGACTCATGGCACTTTGCCATAATAGGGAGTCGATACCTTGTATCACTTCCTCGTACGTAGTCGGTTGGTATACCTCCATAAGATTTACATCTTTAAGGGGTTACATCAGAAACCCATACCCCAGGTTGTTTCCTGATTCTCTCCGATCTACGCGGTTCTTGTGTATTCGAAGATTAATGGTTTAGTTTCATCCTTGATGAACTATTTATGTTCCATTACGGACTTCGTGCCTTGAATAGTATTACTCTCCGATTTTCATCGAGTATCACTATCCTCCCCTGACCCTGCATATCGGTGTTCCTCTTAGGAAAACCGCATGGTGAGCAACAATTACATTGTTCTCTTGTGAGATATATAAGTACTATACTTATGGTTTTCCCAAGGATAACCTATAATTGGCACTTATCCAATTTGGGTTCTAGTTTGGTATCATCCAAACGTTATGCCCGGCATACCCAAATTATTAGGAACGAGAACCCTGTTTCTTTCCTGTTCATTCCTATATGATATCTGTCAAATAGATTTATATGGAACCTTATTCTAAATAAGTTTTGCACTGTTAATACATATCCTATTGAAGGAAACAGTAGCTCAGAGCGACTCGTGATAAACCTTATCATGTCCAACAAAATTCGGTTTTCGTTCGCACACACGTCTAACTGACGTGTCTCGGGAGGAGTCCTCATCTGAAAAAATACTATACTCTTTCATGTATGTTTGAAACTTACTGCTTAAGTATTTTCCATTACGGTCTTACCGTGACGGTATAATACTATAGCCGATCTGTTTATGTACTTCGTGTCGAAACTCTAAGAGTTTCCGATTTGTGTTCTTCAAAAGAAACACATAACCATAACGTGATGCCACATCCGTTAAGGTCACGAAATATTCATGTTCACATCTAGCCTAGCTAGATATGGGCCCATTAACTTCACCATGAATAGGGCTAACAGATCGATGGCATTTTCACTATTACCAAGTAAATAGTGTTTTAGGTACTTTACCTAATAAACTAGATTCGTAGACTTTATTTGAATAGTCAAATCAGTCCTAGTACCCACTCTTCAAAAGTGCGGATATACGAATCTTGTTTAATTGTGTCCCAGACAACAATGCCACAAATAAGTCTCTATTGATCAAATCAATTTGAGCTATTTATTTGTCATTTTATATGTTTTGAGATTTTAATTATATTCAAAATATAAATTCTATTATTCACATCTAATGTGTTTATCTCAGTATCATCTTTATATAATGAAACACTTAGTGTTCTAGAATATAAAGGTTTATCCACAATGGATTAAACACTGATATAGAGATAATGTCTCTAGTCAAACTAGTTACATTATAACAGTTCCTAATTTAAGTACACACCCGAAGGGTAGTTCCTAAACTTAGGTATCTACGGTCGAAAAGCGACTTTCGTCCCGTTTCCGATTCGCAGAGCAATCTCAGCTTGAAGTCAGTATCCTGCTCAAAGCAAATTCTGAACATCAATACATATATTTTATGTACCACACTAAGTATTTAAAATCTAATTTCAATACTAGTAGTGAACATAACTTTGACAATCATTTTTAAGTAAGAGCCTTGCCCTTTCTTTAATTCCTTCGTGTCTGCCATATCCAAATGGTAGTCACTTTTGAGATATGTCAATTATCCTTTTCAATATTTCAGGAACCTTAGGCCAAGCCTTGGGTTTTTAGAATATCGATGATGTGCACCTCGTGCTACATGCCCAATTGCAAACTTTGACTTTTCTCCTCTAGATTAGTCAATTAATTCTCCAAGAATTATTTATTGCAATTTTAATACTTTTAAATCTAAAGATAGATTTACGATAAGTATATTAATTAAGCACTAAAGTCATCATCACATAAATCTTCCAAAGATTTTATGCTCTACTATTTGCTTAATTATGGGCTTAAGGTATAATAAGTTATTTTATCAAATAAAGTAACCTATTATTTATTCCCAATTTGAAAATTAAATCATTTAAAATATTTTAATCCCAGATTATATTTTAAATATCCAACTTTTCAATTTTATCTTGATTACAATAGTCCAACTATTTAATCAACGATTAGTGGTACTATATATATATTATAATGATTATAATAGTCCAACTATATAATCAAATATAATCCAAATTAATTAACCTCAATTACATTGATTACTATAATCCAATTATAAAATCAACTGTAAACTGAAATTATTAATTCAAATATTGATTATATAATCCAATTATATATAATCAACTATAATACAGTCCAACTGTATATTAAAACAACAATAAATATTAGTCCAACTAATACTTTTAATATATGACGAGTGATATTTGTTTGAGCGCGTATGGCGAGTAATTGAACGAATATTGCAAATTCAATTCTTGCCTCCCACTATTTTTCGGCGAGCCTCTAACCCTCTGTCGAGTACTCGGGAAACCGTGTTTCCTAGTGGGCTAGGATCTCGTTAAATATCACACAATCTTGACTTTGGCCAACAAATTGTATGATAATTAACTAGGTAGATCTCTAAGATCAATTGGATCTAATCCAATTCCTAGATCCAGTAGGTGGACATCCAAGTCCGAAACATATATCCTATATATGCCTATATATCCAATATATACCCTAACCTTTTTCCTCTGAATCAACTAGGCCTTGGCTTTGGCACAACAACCTGATGATCCCAGTCAAGCGCGGACCCATTGACCATGGAAGCTTCGTAATCAATGTCGATGGACAAGAAGTGGTCTTGACTTTGGCCAACAAACCACAACTTGGACAAGACACCAATATAGAACAAAGCTTCATGATTCAAGCACATCTTCGACGGACAAGGGCTTGACTTTGGCCAACAACCCATGCCAATCTAGGATCTTGAGCAAGAATCACTCAATGGAAGGAAAAGACGCATGATATTTGATGAGGGCTTTTCGCGTGCAAATTGGCTACCAATTTCATTATCTTTGTTAAGGTCTCATCATCATACACCCTTAAACATGCATTCTAAATACATAATAAAGCGAGTATGAAAAAATAATAATGATATGCGGATGGATACTTAACACATTGATCCTAGATCAAAACTCTCCCTTTCTCACTCAAGCTAGCACTTGTATTACTTCTACCCGTTACACTACACTTCTAAAGAAACCTCATTTACATTGAGGGGAATATGTGAGAAGAAAACAAAAGAAATAGAGGTGATAAGGCTGGACACGCAGGTCCAATTTAATAAATCGAATTTATTACAACAATTTCCAAATTGCCCCACCCGACTAATATCCATCCGATATACATTATTCATTCATCACAACCATGTATTCACACATAAGCATGCTATCAATCAATCTAATCAAATTAATTAATCTGATAATTATGTGATCATCCAATGTTCAAACAACGATTTGATTTTGCTCGAGTCAAACTCGTTTTTGCGAATAAGTACTCAAAGTACGAATTCATGAATTAAATTAAACTACATAATTAAATCCAATTCAACATGTATTTAATACTAATTCACTATTCAATTCCAAATTGAATATTACACTTTATTTAATAAACCTTAACGACTTAAATTCCAAATTTAATCGCTTCGGGACTCAAAGCCCGATTAACGTCCAACGTCAATTCAATTCAAGTCTAATGGGCTTTAATTAATTTCTTTAAGGCGTGGGCTTCGGCAACCAAAGCCCAATCAAGGAGTAACCCCATAAGCCTAGAAATCAATTTAGGCCCATTAGGCCCAATTAAACTTTAAAGGTTTATAAGTCGCATTTGGGCTTAACGGAAGTGGCTTTGGGCCCAATTGGATCCAATCCATTTGGCCTAAATCCAACTTGTGCAACAAAGCCCAATAAGCCCATTTACAACATAATAAGCCCAAATCCAATTTAAGGCCTAAATAACTAAATTACATGAATCCAATTCCACAATTTAATTACCTAAAGTGCATTACATGATTAATCACCCAAATCAATATTTCCAAAACATGAAATTAGTCCAATTAATCATGCTCATTATCATCATCACATGTCCAACACATAAATGAAAAAATCAAACCCATTACATGCTTTTCAAGCTCTCGGCCTTGGAAGGATTTTGTGTCCGATTTGGTTTCAATCCAATCGAACCCACAATCGACATTAAATCACCATCCAATTTGATTTCATACACATCCAATGTCACAAAATCAAATTACCAAGATATTAGGGCATAATGCATTCGGCCACCTTAAGAAATTTGGGATTTTTGTTCAATTCAAAATTCAATCCAATTAATCTTAAATTAACATCATCCTATATGATTCCAATTCATCATGAATCAAAATCAAAAATTCCAAATTTCCAAATAACCCTAAACTTTCGGCCAACACATATATTTTGGGAAAAAATATTCCAAATCAATTTTCAACAAATTGGTCCAACCAAAATGCAATTAAACATCATTTAACATGCTCAATCAAACAATTTAACTAAATCATGCTCAAAATCAATTTCCCAAATTTTAAGCCCTAAAATTTTCATGCTCAAACCTAGGCTCTTGATGCCATTGTGGGTTTCTATTAAGGTCCCGGATCGATTATAAGCATGAAACATTACGAATACATATCGACGAAGTTACGGAATACTCACATCGATCGTTGAGTCGATTTGAAGACGAACAAGCCAAATGCCCACTGTTTTATGGCCAAATGCAGCAGTGCACTGTCTCATTTCAGATTTTTGAGATAAAAACGGAGCTCCAAGCCTTCGTCCGACGGATCCGGCTCATGGTGAACCTTGTAGGGGTTGGTGCTCAGAGCGCCAATTCCCGGTTGTATTTTGTTAAATACTTCTGTAAAACATTATTATTATTAATAATATATGCAGTTTCTATAATATAATCTATTCTTTTATATGGTAAAGACGTAATGACCTTAGAATGATTAGTCATGGTACAGTTGCAAAAGCGTCGCAACGGACATTGAGTCGTATCATGACGTTGTCATTCTCAGACAGTTCCTGGTCAAGGTTTACACTACTTGGTCAGTATAGTAAACCCGTTGAGACCGGTACATGTCGTATACTGGAATATATGATTCCAATGGTTTCTCAATGAACCACAATTCTTGGAGACTAGTATAGACGTGTAGGTGTTTATAGCGGATAAACACTGAACGACTCACCGAAGATTCTTAATGGATGGTACACCAGCGTCAATAAGAATCTTCTCGGGTTGAGTAGCACTTGTGATTCTTAGACTTGAGATGCCATTGTGGGCACATGAGACATCTTCTACACTTAGATGGCAGTCACGTCACCGATCTATTAGATCAGACCTCCGCCTGTTCGTTGGGTGTAGATAGATCCTCAGGGTGTCCTATGTGTATCAAGATAGGATCCGTCAGTTCTGTGTATCAGAGCATAGGTAGTCCATATGATTAGCAATCAGATAAAACCATGGGCCCGTGGTAAGTTTAGAAGCTAGTTCTAAACATTCTTTTAGAGATTGCTAATAGAATAGTCGACTGGATAATCCCGATAGAGATTTGACGTCTACATCTATATCTCTGGGATTTATCCGGATACCTGTGACGGAGGAATTATACATTTGCCATGACCTCGACCTGTATGGCTCAGCGAGATTATCCGTGATCGTCATAATCTACGGGTGGATAGATTATGGACATGAAATTTGATTTCGTGACAGAAATACCTGAACCTAGAGAGTCTCAATAATGAAACATACTCGTTGAGCACTAGAGCAACATAAATAAATAATATTGATTATTTATAAAGTCGTTTAATGGTTAAACGCAAGATACATGCTAAAGAGACTAGATAGTCATTTCCTTAATTATTGTGTATTTACATTTAATACTTGATTAATTTAAATACACATTAATTAATTGTCAAAATGAGTTATTTGACTTATTTCCTAAATGAATATATTTTTAATATTTAATGTAAATATTATACATATATTTAATATATTTGTATTTGATTAATTAATTAATTATTTAATTGTTAAATGATTAAATTAATTAAAATACAAATATCTTACATTAGGATAATTTAAGTAAATGACTTTAGTTGCCATATTTGACTTAAATAAATATCTAATAAAGTTTTTAGAAGATATTTATGCAAGTTGATTTAATTATAATTGAAATGAAATTGAAATTACAATTTGTTGAATTTGGCCATCATTTTCGGCCAAGGTAAATGTTACACATATAAATTTTTTTCATTTTTCATTTCACTTAACCTAATACACTTTATACAAACAAACTCCATTGAAGAAACTTTGAAAGCTTGAGAGAAGAAAGACTTATCAAAGAAAAGCTTGGAATTTAGTAAGTTTTTCAACTTACTATTAGAGAGGAATATGTTCCTTAGGTTCTAGGCTTCAACATATGTTGTTCTTAGATAATTTCTTTCTTTATTTCTTTGTGTTTTTGTTGATGGAAGTTTGAATGAAGTGTTGAGCATGTATGGTGAAGAAAGAATGTAACTAGTGTAGTTATATGTATTCTTTTAAGGTTTATGAAACCATGTTGCTATTCTAGAGTTATTGACCCACTCTTAAATGACCTAGATTTGATCTTGAGTTGTTTCATTGTGTTGAGACTTGATTAGATGAAAGATTGATGATTGAAACATTTGATTTAATGTAAATGGCATAATTTGCCCAATTTGTGGAAATTGAAAAATTAGGGTTTTTAACCTATTCCAAATTTGGGGGTTTTCATATATGTTGAGCATTTGGGTGTGTATATGATGCATGCAAAGTTTCATGTTGATTGGATTTCATTAAGATGAGTTTTGAGACATGAAATGACCAAATGGTCAAATTGGGAACCAAGTGGGCTCACGGCTTTGTGTAAGGAAATTGGGGATTTTGGTTGCTTTGGTGTTTTGATGTTTTGAACATCATAAGTTCATCTTAGAAATGATTTAGAATCATTCAAAATTGATTGGATCAATTTCGGACTAAAACGGACAAAATACAAAGCAAGGGTATTTCGGTAAATTCACCTAAAAATGTTTTATTGAATTTATTTTCATAATTTGATTATTGGAATATTAAATAAATATGTTTATTTAATTTATCCGAGAAAAATTTTTGAAATCTGAAAATCGGATTTTCACCGCTTCCGCTGCGTTACCGGACTCACCCCCTAAATAACCCCTTCAAAATGGTATCAGAGCGAGTCTGATTCTAGGCCACCTAATATGATTAGCTTTCATTGAATCAATGTTTAATCATGTTTTCTTGACTTTATGCATGCTTATTAGGATCTAAACTGGTTAGATTTAGGGTGTATGACACTTAGCGGAAAATCCCTAATAATAAGGTTTAAATGTAATTATGTATTTGATACATGTTATATGGTCCGTCTTGTCAATACGGTTTATGAATACTTCTTTGTGACTACATCCGAGACCGTGCCTCTGCTGTGAGGGTGTAGCCGATAATATTTATTTATGCCGGATGTATATCTGATACTAGATAAATTCAAGTAAAAGCGGAATTCTGAACGTGCCCTAGCTGTCAGGATTACGTAAGTAACTTGAGTTTATCATTGACGAGTATTACCTTGGTACGTCTCCTTGTGGGCCTGCCTTCGCAGCGACAACGAGAAACGGCCAGGACCGGATACTTAGGAGTCACTTTTGAGTGATTGACAAATGAGTTGTCTACCTGATGAATATACGTAGGCGAGACCGTGCCTCTGCTGTGAGCTGAAATATATTCACGGGATCCACCTTTCACTATTATATTTAATTTAATTATTAAATATTTGTATTCTGTTTTGGGATTACAGTATTGCATGATTTAGTGGGAGGGGCATATTAGATTAAAAATCCATGATCTAGTTTATGCTTTTGATATTATATGAAACTGCTTTATTTCTGCTAACCGTTTTTCGTGATCTATATGATAGATTTGCGATGGCGGGTCAATCCACAAACCAGTTTGCGCGTATGTTAGATGCGAACAAACTGAAAGGCGCTGAGAACTTTGCAGACTGGGAATTGGATTTGAGGATTGTCCTCGATTCCGAAAAGTTGGGTTATGTTCTTGAGGGTCCTTTACCCCTTGCAGTGGGTGAGGATGCTTCGGAGGAGGAACGCCAAGTTTTTGAAGCTTGGAAGAATGATGATTTAAGGGTTAAATCATACATCCTTAGTTCGCTCTCTCCGAAACTCAAGCAACAATACTATGGAACATCAGATTCCTATAGTATGATAACGCGATTAAGACAATCGTTCGAGAACCAGGAACAGGTTATTGTTCACAAGGTCGCCATGGAACTGTTCCATGCGCGTCTGGATGAGGGGCAAAGTGTTAGCCCACATGTTCTTCAAATGATCGATTTGATCGATCAATTGAGGCAACATAATCTCATCCTAATGACATTCTCGGTAGGAGTGTCATTCTTGGTTCTCTGCCAGCTTCATTCCGCCAGTTTGTGATGTACTTCAACATGCACGGGACAGTCTGCACCTACCAGGAGCTACATAGGATGTGTGCTCACGGCAGAAGAGGATCTGAAGAAGGGAGTACCGACTCGCCCACCTAGATCTACTTCTCTGTCTGCTTCTTCCAAGGAATGTCCAAGGGAAAGAAGAAGAAAGGGAAGAAGAAGAAGACCTTCGGTCCTCCACAGCAGGCGAAGATAGCCAAGCCCAAAAGGGCTTCTGAAGACAATGCCACCACTGCGGCAAAGTTGGGCACTGGAAAAGGAACTGTCCTGATTACATTGCCCAAGTGAGGAGAGACAGAGCTTCTACATCAGGTACTTTTATTTTTCCAGTTATTGATTTATCTTTGGCTTGTGAAGCCGTTACATCCAGCTGGATTTTAGATTCTGCTTGTCCCATTCACATTTGCAATTCGTTGCAGGTGCTGAAGGAAAGTAGGAGGCTGAAGCCAGGAGAGATGCAGTTGCGGTTCGGGAGTGGAGACTCTTTGGATGCAGTTGCAGTGGGAGTATGCGAGATCTCATTGCCGAATGGGACACTTTTGTTATATGACTGTCATTTTGTACCAGGATGTGTCGCTAATATTATATCACTTTTTGTATTAGATACAGAAGGCTATTGTATTAATATTAAGAATAGTTCTTTGTATTTATATGATAAAAATAATATTCAGATCCTTAGTTGTCCAAACCAGCATGGTCATTACACATTGCAAACTTCAAAAGATATATTAAATACTGGAGTTAATAAACGTAGTTTACCTGTAATTAATAATACTGAACTTTGGCATATGAGACTTGGTCACATTGGCGTTAAACGCCTTACCCAATTGGTTAGGAATGGTTTGATATCAGATCTTACCATTGAGTCCTATCCAACTTGTGAATCTTGTATTCAGGGTAAGATGACCAAAGCCCCATTTTCTGTTGTTGGACACCGCGCCACAAACTTACTGGAACTCGTACATTCTGATGTATGTGGTCCACTAAGTCAAACTGCTCACAGTGGTTATTCGTACTTCGTTACCTTTACCGATGATTTGTCACGGTACGGTTATGTGTATTTGATGCGACATAAATCGGAAACCTTTGAAAAGTTCAAAGAGTTTCGAAATGAAGTAGAAAAACAAACTGGTAAATATATTAAATGCCTTCGATCAGATCGAGGCGGCGAATATATGAGTGGTGAGTTCATGGATTATATGAAGGAGAATGGGATTCTCGCTCAATATACTCCTCCAGGTACACCACAGCACAATGGTGTATCTGAAAGGAGAAATCGGACTTTATTGGATATGGTCCGATCGATGTTGAGTTTCACAGATTTTCCCATATTACTTATGGGGTTACTGTCTCTTAACAGCCGCACATCTTTTGAATAAGATTCCTTCAAAGGCTGTTCCTACGACACCGTATCAGATATGGTTCGGTAGGAGACCGAATCTTAATTATATTAAGGTTTGGGGTTGTCCTGCCTATGTCAGGGTAACTCAGCAAAGTAAGCTTTCGCCTCGAGGGAAAAAGTTTAGGTTTGTTGGATATCCCTCAAACACGAGGGGATATCTGTTCTATGATACCGAGCATCGAAATGTGTTCGTAGCTGGCTTCACAAAATTTCTAGAAGTAGAATTTTTGTCAGAAGGTGGTGATCATAGACAGGTTGAGCTTGATGAAGTTCAACCTGAAAACAACGAGCCAACAGAGGAACCTGAAGTTCAAGTAGATGAAGGACCTTCAACACACACACTCCGTAGGTCGGAAAGGGTATCTAGACCTCCTGAACGCTTGTATTTGATACAAGAAAAGAGTCTGGATGTTCTCTTAGTTGAAGAGACAGATCCTTTCACCTATAGAGAATCGATGTTGGACATCGACTCCGTGAAATGGCAAAGTGCCATGAAATCCGAGATAAACTCAATGCATGAAAATCAAGTTTTGGACTTGATTCCGCTTCCCGAAGGAATTGTTCCTATCGGTTGTAAATGGGTTTACAAAAGGAAGCGCGGGCCTGACGGTAAGGTTGAAACTTACAAGGCCCGACTGGTAGCAAAAGGTTACACGCAGCGACCTGGTGTCGACTACGATGAAACTTTTTCGCCGGTAGCAATGCTTAAGTCTATCCGGATTTTTCTTTCTATAGCTGCGTATCATGACTACGAGATTTGGCAAATGGATGTAAAAACGGCTTTTCTAAATGGGTTTCTTGATGAAGAAATCTATATGGAACAGCCGGAAGGTTTCACATCCAGCCAAACCTCGGGTATGGTTTGTAAGCTTAAGAAGTCCATTTATGGACTTAAACAAGCTTCACGAAGTTGGAATCTTCGATTCGATGAGATTATTAGATCGTCTGGTTTTCTTAAGAATTCGGAAGAATCCTGTGTGTATCAGAAGGCCAGTGGGAGCATGGTCGTATTTTTAGTCCTGTATGTTGATGACATCCTAATCATTGGGAATGATTTAGGTATGATACAAAGCGTTAAAGCATATCTCTGTAAGAATTTCTCCATGAAGGACCTGGGAGAAGCTTCCTATGTTCTAGGGATAAACTCTATCGAGATAGACAAAGGAGGCTGATTATGTTATCCCAATCAACGTACGTAGATAAGATCTTGGAACGGTATTGTAGGGGTTTTTAGGGGCAGAATCCGGTAACGCAGCGGAAGCGGCGGAAGATCGAATCTTCCGATTTCAAAAACTTTTTCTCGGATTAATTAAATAAACATATTTATTTAATATTCCAATAATCAAATTATGAAATAAAATTCAATAAATCATATTTAGGTGAATTTACCAAATTACCCTTACTTTGGTATTTTGTCCATTTTAGTCCGAAATTGATCTAATCAATTTTGAATGATTCTAAATCATTTCTAAGATGAACTTAGCATGTTCAAAACATCAAAACACCAAAAGCAACAAAAATCCCCAAATTCTTCATCAAGGCCGAATGCACCACATTGGTGCCATTTTGTGCACTTTGTCATTTCATGCATCAAAACACATCAAGATGTAATCCAATGAACATGAAACTTTATATGCATCATATACACATCCAAATACACAACATATATGAAAACCCCCAAATTTGGAATTGGTCATGAACCCTAATTTTTCAATTTCTTCAAATTGGACAAATTAGACCAAATTGGTTAAATCAACTACTTCAATCATGTCTTCTCCATCCAAATCAAGTCTCAACACAATGAAACAACTATAGAACAATTCTAGGTCATTTAAGAGTGGGTCAATAACTCTAGAATGGCAACAAGGTTCTAAAACCTTAAAAGAATGCTTATTACTACACTAGTAATAACCTTCCAACATCATACATGCATTTCACCTTCATCAAACTTTTATCCATCAAAAGTACAAAGAATAAAGAATAGAAAAACTCAAGAACATCACAAGATGTTGCCCACAACAAGAGGAACAAATTACTCTCTAATGGAAGGTTGGAAATACTTACTAAATTCCAAGCTTTTCCTTGTTTTTCTTTTCTTTTCTCTCTACCTTCTTTGTCTTGTTTTAATGGAGTTTTGATAAAGTGAAAAGGTTAATGAAACCCTAAAATAAATGAAACAATATATACTTGCCCAAAATGCAAGCCTTGGCCGAATTTGGCTAAGAAATAATATCTAGATATTATATTTTTGTTTCATTTAAAAGCAACTTGTCAACTTGCAACTTTAATCATCAAACAATTCAATGAATAAAGTAAGTCAACAAATGCAACTCAAAAATATAACAATTATATTTATATTAAGGTCTTGGCCGAATTTTATACAAAAATAAGGAAAAAAAGATATTTCAATTTTAACAATTAAAATAAATATCCAAGGAAGTCAAATTCAATTTGACAACCTTTACCTTTAATGTAAAGTCAAACATTTACACTTATAATCATTTCCTAACTTTATCATTTGGTGATATATTTATATTTTAATTATATTAATCATTTAACAATTAAATAATTAAATAATTAATTAAATACAAATATATCAAATATATGTATTATATTTACTTTAAATATCTCAAATACATATATTGATGATATATGTCAAATACCTTTATTTGACTATTTATTAATGTGTATTTAATAATATCATATATTAAATACAAATACACATTAATTAGGAAATGACGGTTCGGCCCGTTCGCATGTATTTTCGTTTAACGTTTAAACGATTTGTAAATAATCATCATTATTCACAAAAATTGCCCTAGTGCTCTACGAGTATGTTTCATTATTGAGACTCTCTAGATTCAGGTATATCCGTCACGAAATCCAATTTCATGTCCATAATCTATCCACCCGTAGATTATGACGATCACGGATAAACTAGTTGAATCATACAGGTCGAGGTCATTGCATACGTATAATCCCTCCGTCACAGGTATCCAGATAATCCCAGAGATATAGATGTAAACGTCAAATCTCTATAGGTATTATCTCGTCGACGTATCTATTAGCAATCTCTAAATAACACTCGGAACTTACTTCCGATGTATACTGTGGCCACAGATTTAACAGACTGCTAATAATATATGGACTACCTATGCTCTGTACACAGAACTGACGGATCCTATCTTGACACACACAGGATATCCTGAGGATCAATCCACACCCAACGAACAGGCGGAGGTCTGATCTAAATAGATCGGTGACGTGACTGCCATCTAAGTATGGAGGATGTCTCATACATCCACAGTGGTGTCTCAAGTCGAAGGACCACTATGCTACTCAACCCGAGAAGATTCTTATTGACGTTGGTGTACCATCCATTAAGAATCTTCGGTGAGCCGTTCAGTGTTTATCCACTATAAACACCTACACGTCTATACGAGTCTCCATAGACTCATGATTCATTGGGATAAACCATCGGACCAAGTCACGATATACGACATGTACTGGTCTCAACGGATTTGACTAACCGACCCGTGTTAGCAAATCTTGACCAGGAACTATGTTTGATAATATACATATAGCAGTGACACTTCCCAATGTCAATTACAAACTAACTTTGTAACTGTGTACTGCATTATATATTATCGGGCCTTTGTCTAATATATACATATCACTAAACCACATTTAGTTTCAATCTAATCGTAATCAGATCGAATACGTATATAAGAACAAGAGGTGCAACCATAAATAAGTAATATTATGGAATAAGGGGATGTTCGTATTTATGAATCAGACATAAATACGGCCCGGATTGGCGCTCTGAGCACCAACCCCAACAGGTATAGCTTTGGTAACTGTAAGACAGCAAACATACCGTTCAGACATGGGATTCATCTTTCCAAGAAGATGTGTCCACAAACAGAAGATGAGAAGGTTAGAATGTCTAACCAACCTTATGCTTCGTGTTTGGGTAGCATAATGTATGCCATGTTATGTACGAGGCCTGATATCAGTTTCGCTATTAGCGTAACCAGTCGATATCAGTCCAATCCAGGTAATGACCATTGGATGGCCATTAAACATATCCTAAAGTATCTTAAAGGTACTAAGGATAAGTTGATTATTTATGGAGGAAACGAACTGCAGGTTAACGGGTATACAGACTCTGATTTTCAATCGGATCCCGATGATAGAAAGTCTACATCTGGATTTGTCTTTACCCTTAACGGAGGTGCAGTATGTTGGAAGAGTTCCAAACAGGGATCTACAGCTGATTCCACCACTGAGGCGGAATATATTGCAGCTTCTGAAGCCGCAAAAGAGGCTGTGTGGATAAAGAACTTTATCACAGAATTGGGAGTTGTCCCAAGTATCGAGAATGCGATTCCGTTATACTGTGATAATACTGGAGCCATTGCGCAAGCAAAGGAACCGAGGGCGCATCAGAAGTCGAAGCATGTGGAACGCAAGTACCACATCATTCGAGAGATCGTGTCGCGAGGGGATATTGTCGTGTGCAAGGTACCGAGTGAAGACAACGTAGCAGACCCACTGACGAAGGCCAGACCTCCGAAGTTGTTTGATAAACACGTGGAGTCGATGGGTATTAGATACAATCGATATTGGCACTAGAGCAAGTGGGAGATTTTGTAGGGGTTGGTGCTCAGAGCGCCAATTCCCGGTTGTATTTTGTTAAATACTTATGTACAACATTATTATTATTAATAATATATGCAGTTTCTATAATATAATCTATTCTTTTATATGGTAAAGACGTAATGACCTTAGAATGATTAGTCATGGTACAGTTGCAAAAGCGTCGCAACGGACATTGAGTCGTATCATGACGTTGTCATTCTCAGACTGTTCCTGGTCAAGGTTTACACTACTTGGTCAGTATAGTAAACCCGTTGAGACCGGTACATGTTGCATACTGGAATATATATTTCCAATGGTTTCTCAATGAACCATAAGTCTTGGAGACTAGTATAGACGTGTAGGTGTTTATAGCGGATAAACACTGAACGACTCACCGAAGATTCTTAATGGATGGTACACCAGCGTCAATAAGAATCTTATCGGGTTGAGTAGCACTTGTGATTCTTAGACTTGAGATGCCATTGTGGGCACATGAGACATCTTCTACACTTAGATGGCAGTCACGTCACCGATCTATTAAGATCAGACCTCCGCCTGTTCGTTGGGTGTAGATAGATCCTCAGGGTGTCCTATGTGTATCAAGATAGGATCCGTCAGTTATGTGTATCAGAGCATAGGTAGTCCATATGATTAGCAAAAGATAAAACCATGGGCCCGTGGTAAGTTTAGAAGCTAGTTCTAAACATTCTTTTAGAGATTGCTAATAGAATAGTCGACTGGATAATCCCGATAGAGATTTGACGTTTACATCTATATCTCTGGGATTTATCCGGATACCTGTGACGGAGGAATTATACATTTGCCATGACCTCGACCTGTATGGTTCACCGAGATTATCCGTGATCGTCATAATCTACGGGTGGATAGATTATGGACATGAAATTTGATTTCGTGACGGAATACCTGAACCTAGAGAGTCTCAAAAATGAAACATACTCGTTGAGCACTAGAGCAACATAAATAAATAATATTGATTATTTATAAAGTCGTTTAATGGTTAAACGCAAGATACATGCTAAAGAGACTAGATAGTCATTTCCTTAATTATTGTGTATTTACATTTAATACTTGATTAATTTAAATACACATTAATTAATAATCAAAATGAGTATTTGACTTATTTCCTAAATGAATATATGTTTTTAATATTTAATGTAAATATTATACATATATTTAATATATTGTATTTGATTAATTAATTAATTATTTAATTGTTAAATGATTAAATTAATTAAAATATAAATATCTTACATTAGGATAATTTAAGTAAATGACTTTAGTTGCCATATTTGACTTAAATAAATATCTAATAAAGTTGTTAGAAGATATTTATGCAAGTTGATTTAATTATAATTGAAATGAAATTGAAATTACAATTTGTTGAATTTGGCCATCATTTTCGGCCAAGGTGTAAATGTTACACATATAAATTGTTTTTCATTTTTCATTTCACTTAACCTAATACACTTTATGCAAACAAACTCCATTGAAGAAACTTTGAAAGCTTGAGAGAAGAAAGACTTATCAAAGAAAAAGCTTGGAATTTAGTAAGTTTTTCAAACTTACTATTAGAGAGGAATATGTTCCTTAGGTTCTAGGCTTCAACATATGTTGTTCTTAGATAATTTCTTTCTTTATTTCTTTGTGTTTTTGTTGATGGAAGTTTGAATGAAGTGTTGAGCATGTATGGTGAAGAAAGAATGTAACTAGTGTAGTTATATGTATTCTTTTAAGGTTTATGAAACCATGTTGCTATTCTAGAGTTATTGACCCACTCTTAAATGACCTAGATTTGATCTTGAGTTGTTTCATTGTGTTGAGACTTGGATTAGATGAAATTGATGATTGAAACATTTGATTTAATGTAATGGCATAATTTGCCCAATTTGTGGAAATTGAAAAATTAGGGTTTTAACCTATTCCAAATTTGGGGGTTTTCATATATGTTGAGCATTTGGGTGTGTATATGATGCATGCAAAGTTTCATGTTGATTGGATTTCATTAAGATGAGTTTTGAGACATGAAATGACCAAATGGTCAAATTGGGAACCAAGTGAGGCTCACGGCTTTGTGTAAGGAAATTGGGGATTTTGGTTGCTTTGGTGTTTTGATGTTTTGAACATCATAAGTTCATCTTAGAAATGATTTAGAATCATTCAAAATTGATTGGATCAATTTCGGACTAAAACGGACAAAATACAAAGCAAGGGTATTTCAGTAAATTCACCTAAAAATGTTTTATTGAATTATTTTCATTATTTGATTATTGGAATATTAAATAAAATGTTTATTTAATTTATCCGAGAAAAAGTTTTGAAATCTGAAAATCGGATTTTCACCGCTTCCGCTGCGTTACCGGACTCACCCCCTAAATAACCCCTTCAAACCTCCCTACCACCTTCGTAAGACTCGTAGTGTGCTAGCACTTGCGGTTTTTGCCACAAAAACCCAACTCTTGGCTTCCTTATTCACGCCAAAATGGCTTCAAAAACCAGTGAGCTTTTTAGGGTTATTGGCGTGAGGAGAAGAGAGAAAATGAGAGAGATAGAAATGTGTTGACTTGTGAAATGAATTACAAAAATGCTTTATATATTTTTCCAAAAAATAATAAGCATTTACCATTTTGATTTATCAAATAAAGTAAATGGAAATCAATCACCAAACACTATTCCAACAACTACCATCACTCAAAGTGACTAGTTGTCTTTTCAATCAATCAATCAATCACATCAATCAATCACATCACTCAAAGTGACATTTGATTTGACGCTTGATGTGACGAATGATTTGATGCTTGATGTGACTTGCGTTGCCGCACTCGAATTCGAAATACGAATGCGCTCGCAATCACACTCGGGCTCGGGTTCGCTAATTCCAAATTAACGAGTTTTTCGTTGCGTCGTAATTAAATGATTACGCCTAGCGAATTCACTATTCACGTCGCTAACGAATTAATTCTAAATTAATTCGTTCGCCCGAATTAAAATCTAATTTCAATTCGCGTCGAAATCCAATTTCGTTTAATATATCGAATATATTAATTTATCGATTAATTCCAAATTAATCGTTATCTCTCTCTAGACGATATTTTATCCTAGATAAAATATCTCTGTAATTAATCCTAGATTAATTTTCTCTCACTTCTATATAATCCCAGATTATATAAGAGTGCGAGTTGTGCGTCATCGGTGGATTATCGAAGCGACCCATGAGATCCCCGGATAATTCGGCAGTAAATACGGTCGTCGGAATC
Source organism: Zanthoxylum bungeanum (assembly GCA_019454045.1). Taxonomy (NCBI): domain Eukaryota; kingdom Viridiplantae; phylum Streptophyta; class Magnoliopsida; order Sapindales; family Rutaceae; genus Zanthoxylum; species Zanthoxylum bungeanum. Next base: position 58,312 of record SKCR01044768.1, read on the forward strand.
CGAATCACGTACGTACCAAGTACTACGTTCTACCGATTTACGAGACAAGATCGGCTTCTAGCAAAGCACGAAAGTCTATCCAATTCTCCGGTCATATTCATCTAAGAATATTAAGATCTATATCAAGCGTAGTATACCAAGTATCGTGTATATCGGCCCAGTATCGGATAGTCACGTGCTAGGGCTGGGGCTGGATAAGTGTCTGCCCCGTCCGAAGCACATATCGGATGTCTGGTAACTAGTCTCTATAATCGGATATACATGACCTTGTCATAATATCCCGATGGCCGGCTAGCACTTAAGAGCACTAATACCGTATCCTGCGTGACATCATCTCCACTATGATGGAGTGATACTTCCGTCTTGACATTACACCCAATACTCTACGATTCTCAATATACCCAGCATTGGCGTACACAGAACCGGTTAGAGTCCTAGACGACCTCAACCAAAGTATATTGATTGTCGTAAGCATTAGCGGTGCAAGTCTCAGGTTAAGACCATACACACCTACCCTGATGTCGGACTCCCATAGACACATAGTCATAATACCAATGGGATTCCGAGGGGTCTATCCAGAGCGAAGCTGTTTCCCGTACCATCGGTGAAACACAACCTCCTATCGCACTTGCATGAGTATCCAATACCCAAATATATGAGAACTATGCCGTTGTGCCCTCACAACGCGCACAAGTGCAATACTAGCCTATTCCGCATTATCGATGTCCAGTCTCGATAATACTCCGGCTAGGGATATTTAATGATTAATCCTTCGTGGACTAATACTATCTCTTATCATCTCAATCCAGGAACTAATCATATGGACCTCTCTTCATTTATATATCTAAGGTGATCTAATCACAAAATGATAGTGCAATTTCCTTGTCACATAGTTAATTTGTACAACAACACTATGATCTGTACAAATAGTGACGCTATGGGGTCATATTATCCAACAATAATTGATATGAGCGCGTATGGCAAGTTACTAAACGAATATTGCAAATTCAATACTTGCCTCCCACTATTTTTCAGCGAGCCTCTAACCCTCTGTGGAGTACTCGGGAAACCGTGTTTCCTAGTGGGCTAGGATCCCGTTAAATAACACACAATCTTGACTTTGGCCAACAAATTATATGATAATTAACTAGGTAGATCTCTAAGATCAATTGGATCCCATCCAATTCCTAGATCCAGTAGGGGGACATCCAAGTCTGAAACATATATCTTATATATGTCAATATATCCAATTTATTACCTAACCTTTTTTCCTCTAAATCAACTAAGCCTTGGCTTTGGCACAACAAACTTAGTAATCCCAGTTAAGCGGAACCCATTGACCATTGAAAGTTTCGTAATCAATGTCGATGGACAAGAAGTGGTATTGACTTTGGCCAACAAACCACAACTTGGACAAGACACCGATATGGAACAAAGCTCTCGTGATTCAAACACATCCTCGACGGACAAAGGCCTTGACTTTGGCCAACAAACCAATGCTAGTCTTGGATCTTAAGTATGAATCACTCAATGGAAGGAAAAAAAGCTTAATATTTTGTGAGGGTTTTTCGCGTGCAAATTGGCAAGCAATTTATTATCTTTGTTAGGTCTCATCATCATACACCCTTAAACATGCATTATAAACACATAATAAGGCGCATAAATAAAATAATAATGATATACGGATGGATACTTAACACATTGATCCTAGATCAAATCTCTCACTTTCCTCTCTCCCGCTAGCACAAGTATTTGCTTCTACCCGTTACATAACACTTCTAAAGAAACCTCATTTACATTGAGGGGAATAAGTGAGAAGAGAAATACATAGAGTAAGGAGGTAATAGGCTGGAAACGCAGGTCCAATTAATAAATTCTAAATTTATTACAACAATTTCCAAAATTACCCCACCCATCTAATATCCATCCGATATTACATATTATGCATCGCAACCATGTATTCACACAAGCATGTTATCAATCAATCTAATCCAATTATTTAATCTGATAATTAATGACCATTCAATGTTCAAACAACGATTTGATTTTGTGCGAGTCCAACTTGTGTTGCGAATAAGTACTCAAATTACGAATTCTTGAATTATATTAAACTACAACATTAAATCCAATTTAATATGTATTTAATACTAATTCACTTATTTAATTCCAAATTAAATATTACACTTTATTGACGAACCTTTACGACTTAAATTCCAAATTTAATCGTTACGGGTCTCAAAGCCCGATTAACATCCAATGTTAATTAATTAAAGTCCAATGGGCTTTCAATTAATTTCTTTAAGGCGTGGACTTTTGGTCAACTTGGGTCAAACCCAATAACCAAGCCCAATCAAGGAATAACCCATAAGCCTAGAAATCAATTTAGGCCCAATTAAATTATTAAGGTCCATTAGTCGCATTGGGACTTTATGGAAACAGTTTTGGGCCCAATTGGATCCAACCAATTTAGCCTAAACCCATCTTCGTACAACCAAGCCCATTTAAGCCCAATAACAACTTTCAAGCCCAAATCCAATTTAAGCCCATTTAATTAAACTACAAAAATTCCAAATTTCATATTTAATTAAACAAAGTGTAATGTCATAATTAATTAACTAAATCAATATTTCCAAAACACCAATTAGTCTAATTAATCATGCTCTTTAACAACAAACCATGTCCAACACATTTTATCAAAAATCAAACCCATTGACATGTTCATTAAGTCTCGGCAATTTGGGCATTTTTATGTCTGATTTGAATTCAATCCAATTAAATCCAATTCAACATTAAATCAACAATTCCCAATTGATTTCAAGTCATCCAATGAATCAAAAATCAAAATTTCCAAGACATTAGGAAAAGCTTCCTCTCGGCCAGCTAAGATTTTGGGGAAAATTGTTCCAAACAACTTTTCATGAAATTGATCCAATCCAACTTCAATTAAACTACATTTAAGCATACTCAATCATCCAATTTCATCAAATCATGCTCAAATACATTTTACCCAATTTTAACCATAAATTCAAGTTTCATGCTTTTACACGCTCTGACCCATTGTTGGGAAATCTCTAAGTTCCGAGGATCGAATCAAGCATAGAAACAACATGTGAATACATTCAAGGAGTTGCGGAATACTTACATTCAGCGGTGAGCGATGCGACGAACGAAGACAAACAAAACTTCAAGCTCCCTCCTAGAATGCTCTCGGTTTTGTGCAGTTTTTGGTCCTCCAAGAATCGGCAATGGTGATCCCTCCAAGCTCCAAGCTTTGTGTGATTCCATGCTCACGTGTGCGGTTCCCTATCACCTTCGCAAGACTCCGGAAGTGTGCTAGGACCTTGAAAATTTTCCGTAAATCTTCATGTAGTTCCTTCTCATTCTCGGCAATAGAGAAGCAAAACCAAGAAGAAGAATGGCCACCATGGCCGAAACTAGAAGAGAAAAGGGAGAGAGGGTTGTGTCTAATTTTGTTTTCTAAAAACTTAATGGAAAAAGCTTTACGAAATTTGGTATATCCTTTCCAAAAGTCAAAAACAAATTTTGGAGCCAAAAATCCCATTAAATGCTCACAACCACTTCTTTCATGAATAGTGATTGCATGTCAATCACTCAAAGTGACAAGACATCAATCACTTGAATGATGTACGATGTGATGTGACGCGTGATGAGACTTGTGACCGCACTTGAATTCGAAATGCGAGTGCGTCCGCAAACACTCCCGGGCTCGGGTTCGCTAATTCCAAATTAACGAATTTTCCGTTGCGACGTAATTAAATAATTATGCCTAGCAAAATTACTATTCATGTCGCTTATGAATTAATTCTAAATTAACTCGTTCGCCCGAATTAAAATCTAATTTTAATTTCGCGTCGAAATCCATTCGTTTAATATATCAAATATATTAATTATCGATTAATTCCAAATTAATCGTTTTTCTCTCTTTAATTAATATTTTATCCCAGATAAAATATCTCTGTAATTAATCCCAGATTAATTTCCTCTCTCATCTAATTAATCCCGGATTAATAAGTGTGAGTCATACGTCATCGGTGAATCTTTGGGAAGCGACCCATGAGATCCCCAGATATGTTGGCAGTAAATCCGGTCGTCGGACTATCCGAACACGTAAGTACCTAGTACTACGTTTGTACCGATTTACAAGACAAGGTTGGCTTCCAGTAAAGCGCCATGCCTACCCAATTCTCCAGAAATATCCTTACAGGAATATGTGATCTATATCAGGCGTAGTATACGTAGTATTGCGTATTTCGATCCAGTATCAGATGTCATGTGCAAGGCCTGGGGCTGGAAATGTGTCTGCCCCGTACGAAGCAAATATCGGATCTCTGGTAACTAGACTATATAATCGGATAAACATGACCTAGTCATAAT